>CAAKMY010039657.1:0-16833 GCA_901111285.1 Corrigiola litoralis
GGGGTGGTGGTGGTGGTGGTGGTTTGGTGATGAATTAGTAACCTACTGTTGATATTTTTAGATAAAGTAAGATTCATCTGACTATGAGCCGAAGTTAAATAAGAGCTGGACAAGGTACCCTTGCATAGTTACAGGGAAAGCAGTTTCTTGTGCTATATCGCCGTGTTTTTGAAATATAAGCCTGGAGAAGTTCCCTTAGTGTAGCCCCAAGGGTAGGCATAGTAAAGTACGCCCTCCTACATATACGGATAGCAAGTTTTTGCTACAGAAATTTATTGTTTGCTACGTTGTATGGCAGAAAGGTCATTGTGTATTTTCAAGTAAACGCTTACAGTTGGCTTAAACAGCATGTAGTTTAATTACTAGTGGCTGACTGGCTGGTTTGGCTTTTATCTCTGAAATCATCTAGGATGAGTAAGCTGTTACCAGAAGAGTATCGTTGTTGTCTAGTTATCTCGTGGGCCTTTGGGTGGCAAGAGCCCAATGGACGTGGTCTTACTTTTAGGATACGAACCGCTGAATTGCTTGCAACATCCTAACAATTCGCTGGGACCTTAGTGGTAAGACCGTAAGAGCTTCCATCTCCCATTCGTGAACTGAGATTATTGTTCTCATTAAACCTACCTCATGGTAGGGGCGGTTTTTATCATTCTCCTTTAGGCAACTGTGCCCAAGTGATGAGTTCTCCTTGCAAGGTCGGGCTCCCTCTTGCCCTCATCCCAGTCCCGTAGGCGTCTGTCTTCTGACCCCACTAATTACTTCAACAAAATTTGCAGCACAAGTTCTTTTTTTCTCCTTACTTCTGAGGACACCGAGTATAAGTGGTTTATATCTGTCTTAAAAAAAGGGCAATGTATTGTTTTGCAAGTTCTCCAAGTCTGAATCGGGCTAACTTAGTTTCTACCTTCTTTTTATCGAGGTAGGCTATATTTTGGTCCTTTGGATTGATATGATAGTTTTTAGTCAATGTCCAGGTGAATTTTCAATTCATGTTGGGAAACTATCAATAACTTTCTTAGATCAGATGGTTGTAAATGAGATGAACAGATGGTGCAGCTTTGTCATCTAAGTTGCATAGACTATCTAGTTAGGTTGGGAGTATATTTCCCCATGATTTTGCTCTCTTTCTCTTCTTAAATCATAGCCTAGCTTTTGGGCCGTGATATTTTTGTTGATTTGTACTCCCTCCATTTTCACCAATTCTTTACACTTTTCAAATTCTCCCTCACATATTTTGAAAAGTGTAAAGAATTGGTAAAAACGGAGGGAGTATATTTTTTACCTCATATGATATGAGCTGAACTGAACTGCTTCAAGCAATAAACTCAGTAAGAGTTGCATTTTTGACATGCCATAGCTACTTTAAGTCAGATTGTCTGGACCTGCACTCACTCTGGATATTAGTAGTTTGCACCACAGAGGCATTGATAACTTTTGGTCAGTGTCAAATGTAAGACTTTTAGGAGTAAACGTGTGAAGTCTTTACTAGTTAGATTTGTGTGCTGACTTTGTCTTTTTGCTTACTTAGTATCATTCTCTAAAATGTGAATATGTCTACTCAGAGGCTGATAAGGCGTCCTGTGGCTCTCCAACTATCATCAGCTCAAGCGAGCCTTCTCAAGTGGAGAAAGATGACCAAGAGAGAGCTAGGGGTTCTGAGTGTACTGACAAGTTTGTACAGGCTAGCCAACCCACACTGGAGGATACAAATGGAAAAGATGCAATTGGAGATGACAACAGCTTCACATTTAAGGTCAACTTATTGCCAGAGACAACACGAGAACAAGGAAATAGTTGGTCCCCATTCCCTGATGATGAGAAATGCAAGTCAACAGATGTAAGTACGCTTACATATTTGGGGGAACTAGAAATAATCATGTCCGATTGACGATTATGTACTGAATCTAAAAAAGTTATTAGCAGTGAGGATACTTTCATTAATACTTGTATTGTAAATGCAAAATACTATTCAGGTTGTGAAGGAGAGTTCTCCATCTGGCAAAGGAAAGACGGAAATAATGCCATCACCAAAAACTCCTCGTCAGAGTTCGCATATTTCTGACATGGAACCTGCACATGGGACTCCAAAGGCCACTTCTGAACGTAAAGGGAGACGAGCATCTGGCAAAGGGACTACAAAGGAGACTGCAAAGAAGGGTAGTCAAGCAAAGGTTGCAAACCAGGAGATTGCAGTGAAAGTGGACAAAATCTCCAGTGTTTTGCCAAGCACAGCTAGTACTAGTCCGCATGCCCAGTTTGGTCAGATGCATCCTTATGGGAACAATGAAGCAAGTAACACAAAGCTTTCCAGTGCTGCTGCTGTTCCTATATCTAATCTTCCGGATTTGAACTCGTCTGCTTTAAACCAAAGCATCTCCTCGTCTGCTTCATTTCGGCAGCCTTTCACCGATCTGCAGCAAGTTCAATTAAGGGCTCAGATTTTTGTTTATGGATCTCTTATGTTGGTTTTCTCTTTCCCTCCTTCCTCCGCAACCGTTCTCTTCTCAAGTTAAATATATTCATTTTATTTCTCTATGTAAATGCTCATATTTGTGCTATCAAACTTGTTTGTTGTACTCTTTTTTGCTTCCATTTTGTATGGAGGCCATCCAACTAGAGCCCACTTTGAATAGAATGACAACTTGTCTTATCTTTTTCTTTTATTCTTTTTTTTTTTAATTGCAGCCAAGGAACGGCCCCTGATGAGGCTTGTATGGTTTCAGCCTTTGGGCAATCTGGTAGGTCTTGTGATCTGTGAAAAGCATTATTGTGCTGCGCAAAATTCTGGTTGTTCCTGACATGTTTCTTTTTTCAGATGTAGGACGGAACACTTGGGAGCAAATTTGGCGAGTATCTGTTGAAAGGGTTCGAAAGCAAAAGTCCAGTTCTAGTACTTGTGAAACACCTTTGCGTTCACAGTCAGGTACATCTGTTTGATTTGATTTTTTTTTTGTTCGAGTCATTCTGTTCCTCTATACTGATGTGGGATACTACAGCTGTTAAACATGGTTCACATTCCAGTAAAATGGTGGCTACACATGTGAGTAAAGTCAGCAGCAATGATACGCCTGCAACTACTGTAAATCCAATAATACCTTTATCTTCACCCCTCTGGAGTATTTCTACACCTCGTGATAGTTTGCCCTCAAGCGCCATACATAAAGGTCCTGTTATGGATTTTCAGCAGTCAGTTAATCCTTTGCACTCTTATCAGACTCCACCTATACGGAATTTTGTTGGTCATACTTCCTGGCCATCTCAAACCTGCTTCCCTAGTCCATGGCTGGCCTCTCCTCAAACTGCTACCTTCAGTTCCAGTGTTCGTTTTCAACCTGTAACAATGACTGAAACAGTCAAACTAACTCCTGTGAAAGAGACTTTGCCACCAGCATCTGGCATGAAGCATATGCCATCTAGCCCTGCTGTTCATACGGTTGGACCCAGTCCCGTGTACAGAGGAGTGTCTCCACAGCATGACCAAAAAACGGTGGTCTCCTCCGAGCTGCAGTTTGTGGATTCCAAACCTAGGAAGAGGAAAAAGGTTCCAGCTTCTGATCCTGGCCAGATCCCCATAGCCTCTCTAGCGCAGACGGCACCAGTCGTGAAACCTAATGTAGCCACTCTTCAGTCCTCATTTGTCAGTGTTCCTGCTCTTGCCTCTCATGCATCCGATACTGTTCAGGCAAGGCCTTCTGCTGATGTTTCCGCTATTTGTTCCATCGACCGTCCTAAAGAAGGAGAATTGGACAAAGGAAAGGCTGTTGCTTGTTCAGCGGAGACATTGAATAAAGTTTCGGAGGCTAAGTGTCAGGCAGAGGATGCTGCTGATCTGGCTACTGCCGCTGTCAGAAACTGTGAAGATTTATGGGCCAAGTTGGCTGCACAAAAGGAGTCTGGACTGATATCCGAAGGAGAATCTAAATTAGCTTCAGCGGCAGCAGCAATTGCAGCTGCTGCATCTGTTGCTAAAGCAGCAGCAGCTGCTGCAAGGATTGCGTGTAATGCTGCAATACAGGCAAAACTTATGGCTGATGAGGTCCTTCTTTCCAATAAAATCGGTGATGTGATACCGTCTGGTGGGAAACTTTTCACTGATGTGCATGACATAGGAAATGCGACACCGACATCAATCTTTAAGGGCAACAAAATGTCTGATCAGTCGAGCTCTATTCTTGTCGCTGCAAAAGAAGCTGCTAAAAGGAGGGTTGAAGCTGCTTCTGCTGCTTCAAAACAAGCTGAAAACTTGGATTGTATAGTGAAAGCTGCCGAGCTCGCCGCTGCAGCAGTGGCTCAGGCAGGCAAAATTGTTGCAATGGGTGAACCTTTGCCTTTGAACGAGTTAATAGAAGCTGGTCCAGAGGGTTACTGGAAATTACCCCACCCTCTGTCAGAGTTGCCTGAAAAATTGAGGGACGGGAACAAGGAGTCTGGTGTTACTTGTGTGGAAGAAGGTGCTGATATTCATAGCAAGGCTTCTGGGCCAGATTCAGTAGACAAGCCGGGGTTGAGGAAACCAGTTCATGGCAAGATGCACGCTAGAGGTAGATCAAAGAACTCACTGGAAGTCCAGATGTGTATTGCTGATGGCACAATGGGATCCATGCATACAGATGAAAAGGAGTTCAGGAAGGGGCAAGACCATAAGTCTTCTGATGCAGCCGAATCCTGCGATTTGGCTTCTGAAACGAATGTCGTTCAGAGAGCTAGTGATAATGTTCAGATTGGGCGGGATCAATTGGTAAGCGGACTTCCTGAAGAAAGCATCAAGGAGGGTTCTCTTGTTGAGGTATGTGTCATTTGTTCTAATTTGTCGTGGTTCTTGTATATGCTCATGAAAATATGGAATAGTTACAAAATGTCATTATCTTGATTTTGTCATTTAGCTAATCTATTGGATTGTTTGTCTTGTGGAAATCATTAATATATGTGTTGGGAGTTTCCAGATGGGTTTTTAGATGCACTTTTTTGTCTCATGGTTTTGTGTGTGTATTATATTTAGGTTTTGAAGAGTGGGGATGGCCTGAAGTCAGCCTGGTACTCTGCTAGCGTCTTGACTTTAGAAGATGGGAAGGCTTATGTGTCCTACACTGACATTCCGTCAGAGGAAGGTATTTCTAACATTCAATTATAACTATGCAACTTCTTTGTCATTACTTCCGAAGTTCTTCTGACGGAATCAATTAAAAGGAAGTTCTGAAACTCTGAAAAGAGAAACTGTTGCATGTTTTTTATTAAAAAAAAATTTGAATATGGTCTTAATTTTCTGGACAAGAATTCGAGAAGGGATCCATAAGTTCCAGTTGGCCTTTCTTAAAAGTATTATTGGTTACAATCACAATCACTTTGATGGTTGAGTCATCAGCAGAGCACCTAGCTGGTGTCTATAGCTAACCTACCATTGTGAAAATTTTAATGTAAATATTATTGTACTCCAGAATTCCAGATGACTCTAAACTGTTATATTTCTGTTTAGTGTAATACTTCTCCACTGAGTTGTAGAGTTGTAAAATATTCGAAGAGATTATCTAGAAATTATGTATGTGCCTGTGTAATGTACCAGCTTGTAATCAACTTTGCCTTGAGTCTGGTACCACTTTATGTAATGGTCTGTCTTGAAGTGGTGTGGTGAAAAACGACATTGGGTCGGTATGGGTATTTTGGCATTATTTTTTGTTCTGTGATAAATTTCGTGTAAATTGCTCAATAATCCTACTACTGTCAGGCAATGGGACCAAGTTGCCGAACTTGGTAATAATGTAAAATAATATCCTTTTTGGCTTAAGACGAGGTCTCAAATATGTATAGTCATGTCGGATTACTGAGCACCCATTACGGTTCTTAAGTGAAGCCCAAGTAAAGTAGCTCTTTTGGGGTTCTAGATGTTGTCTATGAAGCCTGATTATTCAACTGTTTGTTTTATATCTTATCTCTGTATTTTATTTGTTGCGTTGTTTATTCAGGCTCTGGGAATCTTTGTGAATGGGTACCTCTTGATGGTGAAAGAGATAATGCTCCTCTGTTACGTGCTACCTATCCTTTGACTACAACGCAATATCAAGGAACAAGGAAGAGACGAAGGGCCGCTTTGGGAGACTATGCTTGGTGTGTTGGAGATAAGGTTGATGTGTGGATCGATGACTGGTAAGTCACTGGAGTTTTATCTTTAAAAAGGCTTTCCCTTAGTTATTTCGTCTTTCTTGTCCCTTAGGCATGCTGATATGGTGTAGGTCCATGGTAGTTATAAGATCTTTTCGGAGACTGGTAGCCTGCTATTTTGTAGCTGAGTTCTTGGCTTTTGATGATTTTGTTGTACATAAGTTTCTGAGTGTATTATGTAACGTTTAGGAATTGTGATTACATCAACAATACCGGCATGTATCTAGTCGATTTTTTAAAAGTTCTGTTTGAGACACAGAACACATAATTTATCATTTATCAACTTACTTCTAGACATAAATGGATGTGGAATTATTTCAATTAAGTTGTGATCTCCTTTTTTTTATCGCCTTGGGAATCATGCTAATTTACGACATTTTTAATGGATAGATGCTGTATAGAAATAGTTGATGTACTCACCTTTCTCTGTGCTCAAAATATGCTTGTTCTGGGTTTTTCATGCCGGTATTGTTCTACTTCTGTCAGATTTTGAGGGTTGATTCTTCTGGTGCTGAACCTCACTGATCTCTTGAAGATTTTCCCATCTGACATCTCTTTTTTTTTGTTTTATATTTCAAGCTGGTGGGAAGGAGTGGTGACTGAAAAGAACGAGAAGGACGAAACCACATTGAAAGTCCATTTGCCAGGTTCGTATTTTGGCTTTTTATTCGTATGTGCTTACGAATTAAGTTTTACTTCTTTATCTTACTTCTTGTGATGGCTGCAGCGCAAGGAGAGACCTCAACAGTCAGGGCATGGAATCTACGTGCATCACGTTCATGGATCGACGGAAAATGGGTTGAATGTTCCTCTTTGAAGGGACATCATGCTTTTGATGAGGTATTAGTTCTTCTGTATGAAATGTGCTGCAGTGCTAGTTCCTCTACTTGCTTATTCTCATTATATCCTTCCCTTTTTATTTGCCGAAAGAAATATGTATTCTTTCCCTCCTTACTCTGGTAGGGGAAATTGTATTCGGTGAACAGTCACCTTTTTTTTCTAACAATGTAACTTATTTCTTTCTGATATACTTGTTTTTGTGCTCAGAGTGATAAACCCTTAGAGAAACGGCAAAAGTTGGGAAGTCCTCCTGTTGCTACGAGAGGGAAGGATAAAATGTCAAATGATGTCGATTTGGGTTTAGGAAAACCTGAAGAATCAAAATTGTTGGCTTTGTCAACTAGTGAGAAAACATTTGACATTGGTAAAACTACCAAAGAGGACAAGCGTGGTGCGCGTAGTAGACCTTGGAGAACTGGTCAGCAGAAGGAAGGGTCCAGGGTGGTATTTGGGGTCCCTAAACCCACTGGCAAGAAGCGGAAATTTATGGAGGTCAGCAAACATTTTCCAGCAAGCAAGAGTGTCAAGAGTAATGAAGCAAATGAGACTGTCAAATTTGCAAAATCTTTGATACCACAGGGTACATCATCACGTGGATGGAAAGTACCGTCAAGAAATGACTCAAAGGAAAAGCGTCCAGTTGAACCCAAACCAAGAGTTCCGAGTACCCGCAGAGCTTACCGCACATTACCCCAGAAGAATAACCTTAACTTTACATCAGGCAATGACAGTGACAGTGGGACAAATCATGATACAGATGCTGAAGATTCCGTTGGTCAGGAAGAGAATACATCAGAGAAGTCAACATATCATGTTTTCAGTGCCAGTGACGAGGCAGCAGAAGCTCCTTTGTCTTCGTTGCTTCCTCATTCTTTAGGTGCTTCTACTAAGAAGGTTTCTTCGTCAAATAGTAAATCTGAACGATTTACTCGAGGAAAATTAGCACCTACTGCTGGAAAGTTGAGCAAAATAGAGGAGGAAAAAATCTTTCATGCTAATTCTGTTACTGATGCTTCTGAACCTCGTAGATCTAATCGCAGAATCCAACCAACACATAGAGTAAGCTTTATGCTTTATTTGGCACTGGAATAACTTCTTTCTTTTCTGCCATGGTGGATTGTTGCTGGAACCTCTTGTTCTTGGTCTTTTTTCCTTGTGTTTGGTTTCATATATATGAGTTTAACAGGTGAAATCTATAGGAGTGTCATCACAACAAAATTCATAACCGTTCAGTGATTGAAAATAGGAGAGTTTCTTAGACATGGATGCACGTGATTACTAATGGACCTTTCTTGATATCTGTTGATTAATTGAGAATATATGTTGTGCAGCTATTGGAAGGCCTGCAGAGCTCTATGGTAATCCCCAAGATGCCTTCTGTATCAAATGACAGGGGTCACAGGGGCCACAGTAGGATTGTGCCGAGTAGAGGTAATGGTTGATTGCACTATGCATAATTATGCGTTGCATTTTTCCCTACATGTGGTGGAGAGATGGAACTGATCTTCATTGTTACAGGGAAATAACCGTAGCTACCATGCTATGATGAAGATTGGACCAGTTCTGCTCTGGAAGCACAGAAGGGCTATTGATTGATTAGTCTACAGGCAGTATGTATATTTATAGTTACATTTAGGAGTTAGGACTGGAATTACTCAGTTTAGTGTTAGCTGTAAAATCTGCTTTGTAGATGTTTATAATTTATTTTAGGTAATCTAGAAGCAGCTCCTACCCATCTTGGGTTATCCAACGATTGTACATGATTGCTTTTGGTATAGTTAGGCTTGAAAACGCCTTTCTATGGCAGTTTGCCTCTGTCCAACAATGCCATTGCATGCTGTTGTTTGTGAGAATAGGATCTCGGATCTTCAAGATCAAGGATGGATCCCTTGTAGTTTTCGGGACTCAGGGTGTTAGTAGGTACGGCCTCTCAATGCAAAGAGGTTTATTGATTATGAAAGGAAACATAAACTCGATGAATATAGATGTGTGAACGGTGTAAGGATTTGATTGTCGTCCATGCTAACATGTTATTAGTTTTTTTTTTTGTCACGATTATATGGATTTTGAGCTAGATATTTGTTGAGTTTATGTGATTTTATTGTTTTTAATAATATGCATACTAATTTGAGAGCCTCCCTGACAAGAAAATTCATGCTAAAGCTGGTTGTAAAACTACATCCAGTAGTTATTCCTATTAATTTACCTTGATGTTTTGTCCAAAACCCACCTCCATGAATTTGTTTCCAAAATGTCTTGAACCATCATCACAACGTGTTGAGTCATACACCTAAAGTATATAAATTCTTGAAAAAGACCGTCTATTTTTATCATACAAGATTGACAAGCTTTTTGTAAGTTAAATCATCTCCCTTTCATGCCCACCCATTTGCAGGGATAAATTAAATTTATTGGGCTAGTATGGGTTTCGTCTATTTTGATCATAAACGTATACGGTCTTCTAAGACTAATTGAAAGCATTATGTTCTGCTCCCACTTGATCTTGTAATGCTTACTCATAGTCATAGCCTCCATGTTCATCCAGCTGCGGTGGTGTCATGAAAGTAAAGTTACCCTCAGCTATATCTAATATTTGTCAATCCCTCCGTTTTGCTCGACTATGGGTTTTCGTTTGCTCTACCGTAACAGCGTTTCCCATTCGGTTCATTTCAAGCAAAGAATTATCTGTTAGAAAGCATTACACACATTTAGTTACACAGGACCAAATTCTTGTTTCTCAAAAGATCCAAGCTTTAGAACGTGTCTTGTCCGATACCAGAAGGTTGTTGCCCCATCTTCACTTACAGATAGTATTGCTGACCAACGTACCACTAAACACTAAATACACCAAGAACAGAAAATATATCATGCTCACACCCAAATTTCTTGTACCTTTTGTCATTTTTCTTGTACCTATTCAGATTAGGTACAAGAAAAACATTAAAAAGTACAAGATTTCTAGAGTGGAAGCACATGCTCCCGGGAGCACCTAATAATTTGCCCTCCAACAGAGACGGGGTGGGTGGGGTGGGGTGGGGTGGGATGTGAAGAATACATCTATCTATACCAAAAAGAGGTTGAAGCACAATTTTTGTGTTATGTTACCTTTACAAAAGTTTGCCAATTCACCATATAATTTATACCTTTTCACTTTTTCAAAGATTTCAGCCTGTTTTACAATTTTTAAAGTTTAATTTCTTAACATCCTATCAATCAATTCACCTTTAAGAGTATGACCAAAAACAATGAGATAAGACTATTTTTCTCCTTTAGAAAATAATCAGAAACAAAAAAAAAAACAAAAAAAAAAATGTGAAACAAATATACTATAAAAGTTCCAAAAAAATGTTCACTAAAAAAGTTATCATGAATTTCACAGGCCAAAAACTAGTGATTTACAAAAGTTGCCTAGGCACTTATGCTTTAGCAACAAGTATGTCAACAACACAGATCAAAGGCCATACATTCTGCTATGCTATTCGCATTTGCCTAATATCTAACTACACATCTCACTTCTACTTGCTCACACAAATCAGTTTCAGATCTAGCTATGCAAACTGCAAAAACGTTTATAAACAATTGGAGCTCATCACACTGTTCTAACTGATATTTACATCAAACTAGCTCAAACTTTGTTGATGAATCCAGTTATAAAGAATGAACTGATCCCAACATCACCTTTGTGTTTGCGAACCAATATCAACTTCTGCTCCTGCGATAGAAACTCTGAGAATCACACTCGTCGTAAAAATTCATCCTCAGCAGTGTCTCTCGGAGAATCCGACCTTTCTGTAATAGTTTTATTGCTAAATCTATGGTTACTCCAAATTTCGCTTTCTGAAACGTCTTCGGTATCTTCAGCAGTTCCATTCAAGTTTTTCCTGATCCGTCTCTTGCATATGCAAGCAGCAGGAAATTCTTGAAAATCCCCCTTTCCTGGTTTCATTTCGTCAGGTTCACCCATGAAGCCCCTCTGCGCTGACTTGACCTTTTTGGCAAATGTATGCCAGTCCATTGTTTCCTTTGACATGAACAAAGCACTAAGCCTTTTCGCATTAGGTTTTACCGTCCTCTTGTGACCCATGTACCTCCTAATTAGAAAGGCAAGTTGTCCAAAGTTAAATTACTACACAAGTAGCACTTGTACCAGGACTTATCTACCACAAATTGAACAAGCACAAAGATTGATAACTTTTTGCTACATTTAAGTCGTTAAGTTGCTCCAATCAGAGTACTGCTAATTTGTACCACCACAAAGCTAAAGTGTCGACACAACACACAATCCCTCGGTTACACTATCACTGAGAAAACCATTTACCCTCTGTTACACAACACATTCAGCAACGCAGAAAGCCATTTAGCCAAAGACCAACAGGACGTTTGTAGCCTATATCACTGGTTACTAATGTATCAAGAAGGTAACTTGGTGCATAATCCATATTGAAATGATCAATCGCTCAACATCTTAAACATGCTTAGATCACACTAGAAAATATTCTTCTGAAGTCTGAACTGTTTCTTTTATATTTCCACCCTTGTTCCATGATGCAAATCAAACGTAGAGCCCCATTCCGTCTCAGTTTCCTAAGTGATCCAAATCAATTAATTTCCCATGAATTCTTATAGTTATTTCCTTATGTATTTCATTCTTTGATTGAAATTCTATGTGTACTTCAAACTCTCAAGCTCACCAAAACTGCTTCAACTACAGTTTAAAAAACACGGTTTCGAAGGTTCACCTTGTATTAACTAAAAGAAAGCGAGTCTTACCTGCGGCCTGCAAGTATCTTTGCCATGTTACCATTGTTGTTGGTAACAAATACATCACTCTCATCACAGACTATGTAATCAATTGCAGCAAGACGAGAAGAGAAGGGAAGCAAAGAGTTCAACTCTTCACCAGCAAGAATATCCTTCGTGTAGAAGTTTGGGAAAAGTTCCCTAAGAGGTTGTAGTGTAGCCTCCCCACCATAAATTTCACCAGACGCAACAAACAGAGAAGTATCATTCTTAAACCCAAGTGCTCGCAGCATTACACCAACTTCTTCCGGAGTAAGTGGACATTTCCCTCTTTTACGCTCTTCAAGAGGGCTCAAGTCCTGGGCAAACACATAGAAAACTATTAATAATAAAAAAACATTTTTTTGTCAGGCTATCATGAGTTCAAGACTAAGAGCATTAAAGAAAATCAGGTCTAATGACATAGCACAAACCACCTACACTCTTTAAGCAAAGCAATTGCCCTCTTAAATCAATAAAGCACTCCGTCTATCCCATCAGTTACGCACATTGATATCAAATGGAGTTGTTCTGTTTAATAAAGAAAGCACTCTGTCTCTTCTGCGTCATTCTAAAGGAGGATAGAATTCACAAGGAGATCAGGCCCCACCAAAGAAGCGGGGTGGAGGTTAAGATAGGGAAAAAAGGGCTCAAACGGCCAGGGTAAGTTCGGAATGACTGCTTGATTGCACCACGTTGTTACTTTAAATGCAGAGACGATGATTCTCTTCAATTGAAATGTGAAAAAGTGGACAATCAAAAACAACCACTCAAGTAACCGTCGGCCAGAAACTCCCCAATGTCACCTTCTTATACCTGGACCCCACCTAGGAAGTCCAGATTAGAACCAATACCGATCTTACCTCCTCCAAAAGAACCATTCTCTACGCAGTGTCGGGGGCATTCACCCCTAACTGGTCCCAGAAACATCTCCTGATGGAGGTAGGTGCCAATTTTTTCTAGGAATTTGGTTGGGAGGTCTGCCCATTTGGTCTTGTTGGACTTGGTGGTGCGCATTCCGATCTCTGGAGTCTTGTTCTTGCCCCTGGCTATCTCCTCTTGGTTTTCATTAGATGATTTCTGGTTTTCCTTTGTTTTGTTGTAATTTGTTATTTCAGATGAAAGGGTGAGTAGTTCTGAAGCTCTTGGTTTCTGTTATGTGAGGTGTTTTCCAAGATATGAATAAATGAGCACAATTGCGTAAGATTGCTGAATCATTGAGGGTGGTGGTGCAAGGGTGCATGGGGTTGACATGATTTCTTTTTTAAATCTGGATTTGGTCTTGGCTGTGTGGTAAGCTGGATTTGGCGTACGTACCAGCCGTGTGCAACACTGGAGCAGACCAAGGACGAGCCTAACTTAGCACACAGTTGTCACCAAGGTAGAGTCCAATGGAAAACTGGACTCCAGAGATCGGAATGTGCACCACCAAGGTGAGAGCCATGAGAAAAACTGGCCTAGCCAAGGTGGGAGCCATATGGAAAACTGGCCAAGCTATGTGAAAACTTGGACCCAGCCTTGGTCGGGTCTAGTTTTCCACACTGTTTGACCGTGCCTGGACCCGTTTTTCACATAGCTCGGTGGCTTGGTCCAGTTTTTCACACAACTTGGGATAAGTGAGGGTAATTCTGGAAAGTTTTGGAACAATTAGGGTGACCATAACACTTTTAAGGGTGATGATTAACAACCCTCGTCCAACAGCGCACACACCTTAAGAAGAGATTTAGTCTTTCAAATAGTATTCATAAACTTGATATATGGATGTGCTATGCATAACTTGAGAAACACATATAACACAGAGCAATAACAGGGATGAAGACAAAGGGAAAGATGGACAAGAGTAAAGTATGGGAGCTCACTGGTAAGGTTTCCCATCGTTTTCTGATTTCACGAAGCTCATTTATTTCCTTTTCACCCCCACCATAGTAGCATCCAGAGAAAGCCAGCATATCAGGCTCAAACCTGCCAAAATTTTGAAATGTTCATTCACAAACGGCAAAGAAGTAAATTTATATAAGCATACCATTAAGTGAATCTAGCAGCAGAAGTGCAAAACCACAAACACCACTACTGGCATGACATCATTAGTATATAATCTAAGCACATGAATTTCCATTAATGACAGGAAGCAGCAATTCATCTTTCCCTCATTAATGCAGAAATGACATCTGAAAACATGGTTTGACAAGAGCCAAGGACTACCCCTCTTTCTTCAAACTAAGTTTTCCCTCACAGTGCCTTGAACTTCAAGAAGCAGCCTTGACTCAAAGATCGGACAAGAAAGAGTAAAAGTAAACCACAAAAGGAAAGTGAACAGCTACTTCAAGACTATTTTTTAACACTAAGACATTTATTGTGATCAGGAGGAGTAGCTATCCTTAGTTCTACTTCTCAGGAGGGAGTACCGGAGTAGCTATCCTTAGTTTCACTTCTCAATGTTGATTACAATGAGAGCAAATGAACATGCAAGATATCCTTTCTGTACCTATTTTAAGTTTCATTTCTCAAAATTCTGTAATGAATAGGAAAAATATACAGACCTTAGATGAATTGCAATAAATCGTGTGGCCATCTGGCGCATTCTCTTTACAAGTCTTGAACCAAGTTCCTGTATTGGTCTGGTAAATCGTAGTGCATGATAATTAACACGACAACGCAACTTTTGTAGTTCTGGGTCAAGGTCATTTGCTAGCCTGTAGTCGAACTTGTATAGCTGCACAACCTGCAGACAATTTAGGCGTTATTAGGCTTCGTCAGAACAAACATATAAATGTACTCCATTGGCGCCAAGGCCCAAGACAGAAAAGGGAAGATGTGACATTTTATTAATTACTTGGGGTTATCTTCTCCTTATAACAAATCCATAAAAACATAATGGAAGTCCAGAATAGAGAAAACCTGGGGAGTAGAATGTAGGAAAAAAAATCTTACACGTCTTCTCAAGAGTATAGGTAAGACGAGCTCCAAATAATCTTCAGGGGTTGATTTTCTTGGCACTCGCATAGTATATGGTGGCTTTTCCATAGATCTCATGACTTTATCGGGAACTCGTTTAACAATTTTCACATCCTTTGCAAGGGAGTGTATGAACCAGTCAACATCAAAAATGTCCGCAAAGTCGCTGCATATTACATGAACGAAATATTTAAAGATGAGGTAACTACCATATGATCTCATAAAAACTGCATAGGAAACCCCGCATTCTAGTTGATAAAATTTCACAAACCTCTCATCTTTCCAATAGGAATGGTGATCCAGTGAAGGAACAACCAGAGTAGCATTGAGTATCCGAGCAACAACCACCGCATCTGTTATCTGTAAGGGAAAAAACATACTAGAACTCTTAATCTCACGAAATGGAAGAACAAAAAGGAAAAGCTAGAAGACTATAATCACAATATTAATATGGGAACATGAACAGAGTAAACATGAAAGACCTCCAGTAGTCCACGTATGACGTACCCCAGTTCTTTGTTGATTCAGCCCTCCACTAGTTGCAATAAGCAAATAGCCATTTGAGAATCGCTCCGGGGTAGCAGCTGCATTGAATCAGTCAGCGTTAGAGTTGGTGCATTTACTCAAAAAGTAATTAAGTCATATAAAATTTCTGATCCGTGGCAGGGAAAGACTAGATGCCTGACAGACTCGATTAGTAAGAACCTGGCTTAACCTGAAATAGGAGCAAATGAACTCATGATAACACACCCACTGAAACAGAAGTAGTAACATTTCGCAGTTCCGCGGTCGGTAAAGGTAGGTTGAGAGGATACACATCAAATATCTTAAATTGGTTATCTAAAGAAAGGGTAAGCTGATCAACATTTATCACGAAACAATACACATTTTCCCTCGTCATTCTACAGTGCCAACTAGTGAGCTAATATATGAGCGGTTAAGAAAGCCAGAGAAAAACTTAAGATATTTTTAAGCATTTGTGAAGTTATAGGAGGGCGAATCAAGAGAAGATAACACGAAGACATAGTCTTGCTCATACCTTCGCAAGGCTCTATTACTTCTCTCTGATATTGTCGACATACATAGTGTTTATTGTTTGTGATTTACCACAAAGAATTACTAGGCCAAGCAAAAATGAGACTGCTTACATCTAACACAGACCCCAGTTTGGTGGCAGCCTTCGGCACAGGCTGTTTGTCTTCCATAACATAGACACTTAGGTGGAATGCCAAAACAAGATGCTAACTTGGGTAGAAAACAAATACATAAAATCATATACAATAGTCATAGCTGTTTTCTATATCAAAGTCAGTTATCTGATTTCAGATAGAGAGATCAATTAGAACTGAAAAAACCAACCATATTATACTCCCCACTAGGCTATGAGTCTACCATCAACTAATTTAATGCACAACCAAAAGGAATAAATATTTATAAGTTCTAAAGGGGGTCAGTTATCAGAAAAAGTTTGAGAAGAAAAAAATACAAGTAGCAAAAATTCAGAAATACAAAATGTACAAGCGAGCAGATGACAAGAACTACATAATTCATGAATGTATCCGACCAATTAGGGCACAATCAAAGTACTTGTGACCAATAAATTCTGCAAGGATTCAGTATAACTGTATAGCAATGATATATATATATTATGCACTAGAATGAGAGGGGAATATGGAGAATCAGACTGCACTACTGCAGTACAGGTCTACTCAGCAAAATCGATAAAACTTACATCGGAAATGCCTGCCTCTTTTACTGCATCCATAGTATGCATTTGTATAACTTGATTTCCATATATTAATTCGTTCACGACTACTCCCAGCCTATAAGAACAGGTCACTGTTAGTCCTAAGCAACATATAACAGTCTGAAACTTGTCGAGCTATTTTTACAGCACCAGTTAAGCCCCTTGCAAGTAAATTAACATCAGCTGCATGCATGGGAAAAGAGAGAATCAATTATGTTCCCGTAGATCAATTGCCAAAGACAGGACAAGGCATGTTACAGGTGTATAAGAAGTAGTTCTCCAAAGTGGGACAAATGCTCCACAACCACCCTCTTCTTTCCTTTTCTGCAGGTCCTCCTCCCCCCCCCCCCCCCCCC
>CAAKMY010039664.1:0-10456 GCA_901111285.1 Corrigiola litoralis
AGGGGTACCTCAGATAATTTCCCTAAATATATATATGGATGTCCATATCTCTCCATAATATCTAGTTTCCATATCTTCTAGTATGTTACTCTGTATATTGGAAAGAAAATGTATAATCAATCTTTACTTATGAATAGTGCACAAAAGGAAAGTAGGAAGAATAAACATAACTAGAGGGAGTATATACTTACTTATTCTTCAAGGAGACTTGTATATATACACATATATGTCCCTGTAGTAATATACATCAGTTTATTGTCTCCCCATAATATTCTCTACCATGATTGTTTTAACATATCATTTGTTTTTCTAAATTTTATAAAAAGATCGTTTATTTCTATGATAAAAAGAAAAATTAGATGAGCTTACGAAGCGTTTTTTCATGATATGACTAGCTACATCGAACTATAAGTGTTTTTGTGCCACTAATAGATACATAAACAATTGAAAGACATTGATGCCATCACAACAAAGCTGAAAATTATGACGGTGCACGAATGTTCAATAATGATGAATGAAGTTTTAACATTGAATAAAGATAATTAGCGAGTAAAACTTATTCAAGCAGTAAAAATGAAACAATTGTGTCAAATTCTAAGACTTCTAGGTTTGTTCAGTACAGTTTTTGGCCTTCTCATATAGGCTTTTTATTCCTCCACCACTTTTCTCGAAATTGTTTCTAGGCACAAGTTGTAGCACTCTATTAATACCGAAATGATGTTTGGATTGGATAGTTTCTTCCACCTTCAATAGATGAATGTAACTCCGGATACATCTACAAAAATTAATTTGCTAAATCAATAGTCTTTGGCTACTTATTGTAACCGTCATTTCGCGGTATTTTCCCAACAATTGGGTTATAGGACATACCTTACTTCTATCATACTCATATATAAAAAGATATGTGATAACTCATTGTCAAAGATAATCAATAATTTCGTTCTTATTCTCATTCTCTTCATGCTTATATACCGCAAAAACAACCCACCACTAATAATACTCAAAACTTTATGCATTACTCAATGAGGAACAAATAAAAGGAGATTAAAAATAATTTATGTGCTACGCTCATGCCTCATAGTGAGCATATAAAATTAATTGTTTACCACATATAAAAAAACCAAATCCAATGAAAACAAATCAATTTGGTGAATATCTACGACGACCGTTCAACCTCTACAAAAAAAGTGTAATAAAAAGAAAAATTACAAGGCATGAGCAATATTGGGGCCAAAAACTACCTACTGGTATTACATCTACTATTGTTGACATCAAATACCTTTGTACGACCACAAAAATAATAAACAAATCGTCAAACTATAAATAAAATTAAAAAAATTGAGTGGGTATACATATACCAGTATACCAATGTTCTTGAAAAATAACAAGAATAAAGAAGAGGAGAATTTCACCTTAGAAATAATTTCATGCATGTTTTGATTTGTTAATCGTTATGTCTCATTTATAAGAACTTTGTGAGCTATTATAAAATCGTATAATAATTATCTTTTATCGATGAGTTGACAATATTTGTGTCAAAATAATATTTGATTAAGCATAATTTAAAACAATTCTCTGCATTGCACGAGCCAAAAACTAGTTTTGAATTTGATACCAGAGGAAAGTTAAGTTTACCTAAACAATAATAAATAGCGAGTGTACTTAGAAATTTTGATTTGGAAAGAATTGATATCCATGTGCATACCCCTTACCATGTGGAAAATGACTATTTTTGTAATTTTTCTCTCAACTTCCTTTTTTTTGTTTAAATGGACATAGTAATGTCCTATATAGACATAGGGCGTAAGATTTTATAATTTTGATAAAACTAGCTACATTTCTAAAGGTTTATGAATATTGTAAATAGAAAAAAATTGAGGTTGAATAACTAAAGAATACAATTATTTTGTCCAAAATTTGTTAACCATGTCCTTTTAATTTATCTCTTTATTTTTAGGCTTAATAAATTTTACCATTGAATTAGGAAATATGTTTTTCTTAAAAACCTATAATGTTGTACTAAACAAGCACAAATTATTAGAAAAGTCCGTCTACTTTTATAATAAAAGTAGACCAACTTTTTACTACAGAAATTTTCTTAGGCTCCCTACAAGCCCAAATTAGTTGTAGATTTATATGCCTTTGTTAGGCCAGCATGGCTTGATCTACTTTTATAATAAAAGTAGACGGTCTCTCCCAAGACTAGCTGACAAGTAAGAGTCTTATTTAGTTAGATATGAGAATATCGAAATAACTTAAATTGGACAAAAGATTATATTAGCAAGCATCCATGAAGACCTTTGCTTATATACTCAATAATGCACATGATTTGACCAAAACATGTAATCCCATTATTAAACTTTTCTAACTTTGCTACCCACTATCTAATTAGTATCGGCCTGCTTTTCAAATCAAATTAATTGAATCAATCAAATCAAACTAACGTGCACCACACACTTTCGACACGCATTTACAATTTTTAATGTTACGCATAGTGAAAACATGCGAGTATCATATCCTATTACATATTTTATATATCTATAAAATGCTCATAAGGGAACGATAATCATATAGAAACATAAGAACATATATCAACCATGGATCATGCGGGATCAATGGTTAAAGCCCTCTTGTAGACACCCCAATATGTCAAATTTAATGACCGATGAGGATAACTAGTATGGGTAGTGAGCTCTAGTGCACGACGTTTCAGGTGTTAGGTAGGACCACAATTTATTTTTGGATCAAACCTCGTGTCTTAAACTTGGATAATTGTTCAAGGTATGCCCCTTTCTATGGTGGAACTCGCACCACTAATGCTCGTTGTAATAATTTTCTTTTTTATCTCTAGCCTATCTAGTGTGGGTTTAGACGCCTGAATCCGTACTCACAGATTCAGCCCTATGATGATAAATAGACTGTGCATTGTGCCCTGTTGCGTGACAAATCTTAGACGTAAGGACCTACACTCTACCCTTAGCTATATCCTTTCATTTCATATACCTAAAATAGCAGAGTAAGACTATAATGGTACATTACTACCATTCTAGCTCCCGAGCTTGCCATCCACTAAAACCAGAGTTTTACATCTTAAAAGACAGCTTTGCCCTCAATTATATTTATTAATCTTTCAAGACACCAGGAATTCCACGAATCGACTCCTTATCGGTAAAGCCTGATCATTTCATGAGCATCATCAAAAGCAAAGGTCGCAAAATACATCTTCCAGCAAAGCAGTTTACTAAGGACTCGAGTTCCAAAGCCCAAACCAGACACCAGGCCTGCATAGAAACAGACCTGGAAGCCAGGAGCACAGACTGGGCCTGGACCCATCGCCTACTTTGGAGACGCCAGCCTCCAGTAGGGCTCCCCTGCTATATATACCCCCCTCAGATCATTTGTGAGGGGTTCAACACTTTTCTGCCTCCAAAAATCATTTTTGTCTCCCTCATTTCTAAACCCTAGGCCAGCCTTGTGAGACAGCACCCCTTTCCTCTCTTCAAACAACTGATCAGCCTCTAAAATCTCTATTAAACCTCCATTAAAACACCCTTAGTCACACAAAAAGACCTCGTAAACACATCTAAACACATCAAAACACATCCACCATTGCGAGGGGTCCATCTAGATCCCTTACCACCAAGAAATCTAGTGCATCAAGGCGTTATACATTGTCGTAGGTCTCCTGAGGGCCTCCTAATGAAGAACTCACCATTTGTATGTTTTATAGAAACTGTTGTAGTAGAGTAGTTTTTACATGCTTTGCTTGTTAATCATTTTGATGCATTTCATATATTGTTATCACCTAAAACAACACATTAATTAATCCATTAGTAAAGAAAAATGCAAATGCAAGCGATGGTACATCTTACCATTGCCCTATTGGGGTACTTTGCCCCCGAATCTAGAACTTTGGTACGCTTTACCAGAGGAGTCATTTATGAAGATGCACTAGGTTCGAGCAAAACCTTGCTCAAATCTACATCTCATGTACTCTCGAGGGTTTGAGGCTAGGTCTGTGAGGTTCGCGGTTCCCAAGGTACCTCATCCCTTGGTGGCGACTCCAGTCGATCATACAGGTCAGACCAGAAGCACATTTCTGTCTCTGGAGCTTGGCGCCTACTTTGTAGGCGCCAGACTTGGCGCGTGCTTTCCAGGCGCCAGACTTTATGTCCCTGTAACCTGGAGCCCGCTTTACAGGTGCCAGACCTGGCGCCACATTTTATGGCGTCAGCCTCTGATCTAGTCCCTTTTTCCCCTCATGTAGTGGATTGGCTCTTGTTAGTCCCTTGGCACACAACTTGCCTTGCAAGATGGGATCAGTCACAAAACGGACACCATGGGAGCCACGAAGGCTTGACCAAGGGGTCCCTAACCCCCCAAGGCTTACTCCCTATGTGGTAGGGCTCTCGAGCGTCCGTACAACGAGCGAAAAGGGGTCCCTCCGCCCCTAATCGAAACCTCTACGGGCTACGGCGCTCACAGTGGCGACTCCGTTGGGGACATTTAGGTCATTCTACATCTTAGGATACCTGATAGAGGGTAAGACTTGAAAGTGGAATAAAATTAATTAATTAAAATGTTGTTTTTACTTTAATCATGCATCATTATATCTATTGTCATGCATTTCATTATACCCGTGCCTTATGGTGCGAGGTTAGGAACTATCCTAGTCTTTAGGAACATCCATGAAGGACTTTCCTACTCATAAGTGCACACTTCTGCCAAGTGTGAGCCTGGCGAACGACCTTCCACCCAATAATTAGCTCTTCATGCACTTCCATTAAAGTCAGAGGACACTCCCAAGCTTACGGTTTTTCCTCATAGAAGGGGAGCACGCCTTTTGTTATTGGTTCAAATTGCATTAACACCATAAAAATCAGCGAAACTATAGCGGAATTTAGACCCAATGCTTAGGCGAACTCATGCACGTGCATTTTACGTGTTATTTTGTTACGTTTATTGTCGTTATAATGGCCAATTTTCTAGACGAACCTATTACAAAAACAATCTGACCAAACTAGACAACATAACCTCAAAGAAGGCTTTGGCGCCACAAAACCAGGCGCCAGCCTTGGCGCCTATAAACTAGGCGCCAGGTCCATTCTGCATAGTTCCTGTTTTGACTCTTTTTACATAAAGATCTGTTTTCCTGATTTAAAGTTTTGCAAATATACCAAGCCTCATTAGAGTTTAGGAAACCCAAACTTGTTTTAGTCGAAACAAAGTGTTTTCTAATCTTGAATTTTTAAATGCAAAATGTCACTTTTCATCCTAAGTTTCTAAATCTTTCCAATCTTCGTGCTCTAAATAGGTCGACTTTAAGTTGTTGGGAACGCGTCAAGGAAACCAAAAGCCTTTGTCGAGTTTATCCTCGAACTACACAAGTGGAATTTACAGTCTTTGCAATTTCGTCAGAGGAAACAACACCTACAGGTTCGCTATAAGCTACTGGGCCTAGTTCATCGTTTCCATCTCAAGGACATTCATCCCAAGAGTCTCCTTTATCACCAAAGTCATATCTGTCAACGGTCATCTATTTGAATTTGAGTCAAGTGGAGCACATTCTTCTTTGACCAATTTTCGAACAAACTTTAGCATCTTTGATACACTGCCGCTTCTCGAGTTTCATTCGCCACCACCAGTCGTCATGCCTGAAACTATGGAGCAACAACTTGCCAACATTACTCAAATACTACTAACCATGCAAACTCGCATGGCCACCTATGAGAACAAGGGAATTTCTACTAAAGGGGATTCCACTTTGTCCAAGATTTCTCAATTGGAGGAATTGGTCTGCAAGAACCTAAGTCATGATGTCTATGTGGAGTTTGACAAGGACTCCAGAGACCTCAAGATTCAGTAACCTGAAAAGTTCAGTTCTGAAGGCATTCCTAAGTTCAAGGGCGTCGAGAATCCAACTCACCATATGAGATATTTTGTAGACTCAATGCGAATCAAGGGAGTGAAGTCTGACTTGTATACTTCTGTGTCTTACTTGTCACTAGATACTGTACCTTTACAGTGGTTTTATTCACTGGGTGCCAAAAGGATCAAAAGTTGGGAGGACCTTACCGAGGAATTCATGAAGCAATATTCAACCATTATGATACAAAGATCATTAGAAGGATTTTGGAGGTTATGTCTCAAGAAAGCAACGAGGGTTTTACCAATTTGATCACTAGATGGAAGGAAAAAGCGGCCCTTATGATCAACAAGTCGTCTAAGGCCGAACAAGTCCAAATCTTTGTGGACAATTTGGACTCTTCCTATGCTGACCATTTGCCCTATGCAGGTGTCGACACTTTCAAGCGTCTTGGAGATGATTAGGACTAAGATCGAGGATGATTTGCGCCGCAGTGTCAATGCTCCTAAACCTAAGACCAAACTGTGGGGAAAGGGTATCAAGGAGGTCGCAAGGCCAACAATTCTAGTGCTTCCAATACCACTACATAGATCAATACCCTCGAAGCACCTAAGAAGAAGTTTCGCAAACACTTAACTCCCATTGGGTGTTCTTATGATAAAGCCTTCAAGCGACTCATCGAAAAGAAAGCCATAACTCCTATTGGTCCTACTTCGGATACCGCTCCGAACAAAAGAGGAAAGAACTGGGATGGTAATGCCAATTGTGAGTATCATCGTGGACGAGGACATTCTACTGAGAACTGCTTTTTTTTGAAGAATCAGATCAAAGATATGATTGAGTCTGGATAATTGCCTTTACCCATTCATTTGGTTCAAAAACCAAATAACCAAACAAGTCCTTTAGCTCACCACTACATGCTAGCTATCATGGAGGACTTTGAAGACAACTTCGACCCAACCTCACTCATCACACCAATGATTGGAGGTATATTGGACAGTGAAGAAGAGGACGTTGATGTGAACACTCCTCATGTTGTGGCTAACTACAGTCTTGCATTGCGCTTTCCTGTGAGCGATGGGACTGGGGTCCAACACCTTACGAGATCTCGGCGTGCTTACCAAGCGGCCTAAAACTCGAGCTCAAATCAAGCTCAAGACGTTGCATCACATGACAAAGCTACATAAGACATTACTAACTGGAAAATGGCCTCGTTAAACAACTACAGAAGATTAAGATTGATATAACTATTTGGAAAATCTTAATGTCTCCATTGGAAAATCGCACATCCTTGTTAAAAACCGAACACCATGAACGTGTCTTCGAACATTTCTCCTAATGATCTGATGGCTTTGCTCACTAAAAAGTCTTCAAGTGCGATAGTCTCCACTGACGAAGACTTACCCCCAGAGGGAAGGCGACGCAATAAGGCTATTCTCCTTACTGTAGGTTGCTTGCATAAGAACGGTCCAATCGTTCTGGTAGACAATGGGTCCGCAATTAACGTTTGCCTCTTAGTTACTACCAAAAGCATAGGCCTAGCGAAAGACACCGTACCTTCAGACATCAATGTGCGTGCATATGACAACACGCACATAGAGGTCATTGGAAGTGTCCACGAGTCCGGTCAGACAGATCCCCGGTCCGACCAAACAAATTACAATAAAAACCAATATGCCGTCAGACTGTTCACCCATCCGACCGGACATAAACATTGTCCGGTCGGACCCCTTCAGGGTCCGGTCGGACCCCTTCAGGGTCCGGTCGGACCTTTACCTATTTGCCGCCAACTATTTTACCTTTTCTTTTAGCTTTAATCCATCCTAGTCCATGCAAGGACCTAGGGAAGAGGGCCTAAGCCTTATTAACCATCTAACAAGGCATAATCGCTCATTTAAAAGTTTAGGATCGACCCGAAACATCGTGTCTAATTAAACAGGCCCGTGCTAACGCACTTTTAACACAACTATTAACCTTTTTCCCGTCAATTGAGACACATCTCGAGTTCCAAGCTCACTCCTTACTAACATTTCATCTACCTATGATCCGGAATACGCGAGGACAAAAGACTTTCATCATCGGGTTTGACACAGACGAATTACGGTGTCTACAATGACCAACAAGTGCCTTGGCCTGTTCTTTACAAGCTTTTTTAGTGTAGCATTTTCCTCTACAATTCGAAAATGTAAGAGTGCCTTCAAACCTTGATAACTTTTGTGGATTTGTTTTGTTGTTTATTGTTTCATAGGCCGGATTTATTCTTGGTTTTTGGTGTATGGCTAACTGCTTTGAGAGGGGGTGGTTCAAATTGGGTCACATAGTAGGCCATGCCATTTTGTTGCTCCATTTACCCCCTTCAACATGTAAGCATAAGCCTTGAGGTACCCTTTCTTTGTGTACCAATGAGAAACTTATGTAGCTGGATCCTCACCACTCCTCCAAATGGTAGCCACAACATGGTTGCAAGACACAATATTCAATTGCCAAGCTCTACATGCACATGTTCTCTCTTACAAATTCACAACATTCTTGGTGAAAGATGCTCCATTCCTAACACCAAAGCTGAAAATCTCATCCCAAATTAAAAGGCCAGCAAACCATCCCTTAGCATCAATCTTGACATTTTCTATTTTTTTTTTTGGAAGGAATTAGAATATTGTATTAGTCTATAAGAGAAATACAACCTAAAAGTCCAACCAAGGAACCCATAAAGGGTCCCCAAGTAAGCCCCAAATCTACACTCCTACAAACAGGAGCAAAAAGCCATGAACTAAATCCACTAGCTAGAGAATCTAACGGACTCTAGACTCAACTGAAATCTGAATTGCTTGTACAATACCATCTACAGTCCTACTGTTAGAATAAAAAGTACAAAAATTTCATTCACTCCACACTTCATAAGTGGTAGCAGCCAGAGCATCTCTATACATCCTCTTCTCAATCCCTTCCCACTGTTGTACTTGATGGACAATTGCAATTCTCTCTTTAGATTATGAGGTCTTCTATTCTTACCCAACCAGCTCGGGATCCTAGACGAAATCTCCATTGAGAAGTAGAATCCAAATAAGAGATGAGCAGATCATTCCACATCATTACTAAAAAATTCTGCATTTGCTTGCAAGATAAACTGCCTTAGTTCGCAATTTGTCATATGTAAATAGAACATTCTGTACAGCAAAGAGTGCAATAACTCTATGCCTTTGAAATAAATAAATATCCCACAATGGTTTTATTTTGGTGTAGCATACCTCTGACCCCTATACAACTTATAAGTCGATGATAATGTCAGCTTACCATTATTATATTCACCAAGGAGAACAAAAGAGCTTTTGCTCTGAAAGCATCACCAACAATCTGAATAAATGAATCTCTATCAACAAAAATATCTTTCAAACACCAAGATGTAGAAGTTGTAGCTCGAAAATTCCAGAAGTCTTCTCCCCTAAGAAAGTGAAGCTTAATCCACCTTATCCAGAGGCAATATGAATCTCCCAACAACCTGCACACTCATTTCAGACAAAGAGTCTTATTCCAGCTTAAGAGCCTCTTTTTTACCCAAGTCTCCTTCCTTAGTAGGCCTGCAAATGTTGTCCCACTTCAAGAAAATGAACTTCCTCTGATTTTCAGCTAGACGCTAGAAGAAAGCTCGACAAAGTTTATGCACTTGTTTAACAACCCCTACTGGTAAGAGAATTCCACTACACCAAAAATTTGAAGTCCAAATACCACAAAATTCAACAATTGAGTTATTCCATCATATGACAACATTGCATTAGCCCAATGATTGATCTTAGCTTTGATTTTACAAATCAGATCCTGTTTATATAATCACTATGAGGCATGAGCGTAACACGTAAATTAATTCTAATCTCCTACTATATGTTTCTCGTTGACTTTACAATAATCAATTCTAATCAGAATTGTTATGGTTAGTGAAACCATGTGATTATGAAACATTGTGTTCCAGTGGTTGATATGATATGAACCTAGCCTATGTGTGGTCTAGGGATGTCTTTAGAAGCAAGCCTGAGGTCATGTTGAGTATTAAACTTTAGATTGTCTTTTGAGGATGTAGGTTATGTTATGAGGAATAAGAAAAAAGTTCGAGGACGAAGTTTGTTTTTAAGGAGGGTAGTCTGTGACACCCCAATATTTTAGTATAATTGGTATCACTATTTTATTGGGCATGAGTCGTTTTAAAGGCTATTTCCTAATTAGAATTCTCATTTCCTCGATTTAAAGTTATTTGTTGTATTTTATAGTAAATGAATTTATAATAATTATTTTTGAACTTTTAATGTTTTAAAAGTTTACTATGGATTTAATAACACTCGTTAAGTGTTGGGCCTTGTTTTTCTTTCAAAACCTTTTTGAGCGGGTGTTTCAACAAAGAGGCATATTTGGGCTAAGGAGATGAACAAGATGGGCTGAAACCCACCTTATCCTCTACCTAGAACTGTCCAAGGCTCATAATTAACAACAAAAAAAGAAAAACACTCCCTCACAAACTCTCTTGTCAGAAGCATACTAGAAGGAAAAGCGTAGGGTTGCCTCTTCTTCCTCCATTACTCAAAACTCCATTGTTGTGAT
>CAAKMY010039666.1:0-14359 GCA_901111285.1 Corrigiola litoralis
GGGGCGGCTGAGGGGGATGAGAAGAAAGAGATGGGAGGGTGAAGGGGATGAGAGGAGGGGGAGGGGTAGGATGGGAAGTCTTGTGTCAAAATATTTTTATTTGTGCTGCGTTTAACCAAAATTTTGTTGCGTTTAGTAGGCCCCTTCTTTTAATACCCTACTACCCTCGTGCTCGCTTATAGAATTGGTAGAGGGGGAGAACTTTGCCTACAATAGCACCCCATTATCAGAAGTTTGGTCTAAAATTCCCCAGAGATCATGTTCACCATGAATTGACCCAAAATTGGGAGGCCAATGGCCGAGATCTATCAGCTGCGTATTCCCCAAGCTTACTTAAAGACTGACTTTCATTCAAACCAACGACGTATTGAAGATGACTTGACCGGAGGAAGATAAGATCATGCTTCCTTGTAGGATAAGAGTTATCTCTCCCTTCTTATATTAAAAAAAAGATTTTAGTAAGGAGTAATAACTAAAGAAGCTTACTCAGGGTAGACCTCTTCAGCCCTTTGAGGAGTGTTGCAAGCTGTCCTACTCAGTGGAACTAAAAAAAGAAGTTTGAGCTCTTTTGGAGATGAATTACTTCTTAAATAATCTGCAAATAACAGCCTCCAATTAACTCATTTTGTCTAAATGGTCTAGACATTACAAAACTATCAATTACAGAGCTTTCTCATTTCATCTATATATGCAAATGGCGTCCTTTCCAATATTGACATGGTAGATGTATAGCAAAGTCTATTGGACCCTACCGTATAATCATAATAGTTGAGGAAAAATTATTGGAGTCATATACTCGTATCTTTTTTCTTTTTTGAGATGGACAAATAGGTTATTACTAAGGAGCAAAAGAAGCTATAGAGGACAAGAAGTCCTCCTAGCTAAAGAATTTACAAATGCGTCCAACTCCTTTGAACATCAGTAATTGGCACCCCTTTGAAAGCACCCTGACCTTTGCCCAAAGGGAAGCTAAAAAAAGTTCGCCTAAATACATAACTTAAAGGCTGAGTTCTGCTCGTAAAGATACGAGCATGTCGCTCAATCCAAATGCACCAAAAAACTTCCAGTCTAGCTCACCTCAAAAGCAACTTCCCTTCTTTGCTACCTCCAAGACCAACAAACCACATATGAAGGAAATTTGTCAAAATCGTAGGACATACACACTTACTATATATTAACCAACTTATACCACACGGCAAAAGAAACACACATTGTAAAAAAAGATGAGAGGCACTTTCAGAACTCTTACACAGACATTCGGGCTCATAGTAATACACGACCAGGGGGTGGGGGTAGCGTATCCTGTGTCCGCCGGATGCACGATGCCTAATCCAATTGACATGAGAAGTTCCTATTAAAGACCTTAGTTATAACAATTCTTTCCACGATGGTATGAGAGATGAAGGAGATGATGTAAGCCATGGCTGTCAGGATAGATGAAGGAGAAAATGTCAAGCAGGCTCATTATTATCTGAGTCCTAATATCCCTAATAACTTGACCATGTACTTATTTATATCAGTCCCGTATCTTGAACTTTTTGAGTCGAAGGATAGGATCCCGTATCGTATGGGAACTTTAACGCAATAAAAGAAGTCTAAGATAACATGGGTCAAAAAATATAGTCCAACTTCTTTTCTAGACAATTTTTTTCACCCTATTTAATTAGAAAAACGATAAAAAAAGTTCTGACAATATGTAATAAAGGGAAGGGTTGTCTTCATGGCGTTTGGCGGTTAGAATAAACTATCAGTTGAGGGCTGTAAGCATGGAGGATGCCCACGAACTGCATAGTTCTTCATATATTTAAACCTTTATGACACAAAATTGAAGAATCTAAGGTAATAGGAAATCGCATGTCTTAAATATTAGAGTTTTGGACCTTTTTTCTTCTTTTTTTGCCCCTAATCATGTGGTCATTGCCCACAAGAGATATGATGATATTGGGTTTTGAACTTGTGTACACTGTACAAGTGTCGGGAGTTACCTAACATGCTTCCATTACCCTTATTTATGGAGAGATATGCAATTATAAACTAGTCAAATAGAAGGAAAAGTTATGATCAATAAAGTGGATGACTGGAGGGAAGCTAGGAAGGAGTATGGACTAAAGAAGTCTGGAGATAAAAAGCGAATGGAAGGGAAAAAATGAAAGGAAGTGGAGTTTGGCGATCCAAGTTATGGGTGAAGTGGTTGAGGAAGTGAATACAAAGTCAAACTCAGGCAAAGAAGGCAAATTAATGGCCAACTTTAACAGCGAGAGAATTGTAAGAGTATTACGTTATAGTTAAAGGGCGCCATTTAGATTATTTTAAGGAGACCACGTGGAAAAGTATAAAACACAAGGATGCATAATTGAAAACCCGAAAATTTATGTGTCTATGGAAATGGTTGATCAGTGATGTACAGATGAATATGTACGTTTAGTACTATATGTCCCATAACCAGTCAGTTGGAAACAGCTTCTCTGTAAAGTTATTACTGGGGTAAGGCTGCGTATACCCTACTCCTCCTTACTCTGCTTGTGCAGGAGCCTCTTTGAGGGCACTGGTGAATGTCATGTTGTTGTACTATCTGTTCCATAACCCGATCAGACTGCCCGCTCTTCTTTAGATGCCTGCTCATTGTTGAGTCTTATTAACCAACAAGAGTGTGTTTGTCTAAAATTTTGTCGTCCTAATGTTAACATTATTCTTGGCAACTGAGCATTTAGTTTTGTTCTGTTTTCTTTTTCTATAACTTCCGTCTTACTTTTGTTGCCATTCTTTATCCTTTTTGGTACAATAGGTTTGCTGGAGACTTCTTTGATCTCCCTGTTAGATTCTGTGGCAAATATGTCTGAAGGAGCCTTCAGTGGTGTCGCTGTTCAAGTCATATCTAATAGTGGCGAGGGACTTGTCTCAAATGTGCTGTATGCTCTGCTTGGAACCTCTGCAATGTCAAGGGTAAGAGTCTGTTTGAGAAAATCGCTGCTAATCTTTTACCTGTTCCCTTTTGAGTTTTGTATGGATTCTAGAAAATGAATGAGAAAATAGTGGTGAAGACCCATAGTTATGCTGGGCTTTGTTTCTTCTTTTTCCTTTCTGTTGCATGGGAGGGGATGTGGAGAAATATAGCTCCATTTGGTCATCATATTGCTGATGCTGCTAGCATTTTCCAGCATGTTCTTCTGATAGATTGCTTTACTTTTATAGAGCCATGGCACGATTGATGCATCATTTTTCCTCATATCTTGCACATATTTTGCTTAATGCATCGTGGAGAGAGAGTATGATTGACTCCTTTTATTTTTGTAATAGGTTCACAAGTCTGCAACAATACTGCAACAGTTAGCTGCAGTTTGCTGCTTAAGTGAGAGAACGTCTTGGTCAGCAGTCCTCCGTTGGGAGACCTTGCATGGATGGCTTTACTCGGCGGTATCTCTCCCAATTCCACCCCATGTGCTAACAGTTTGTGTGCCTGCTTGCCTCTCTCCCCCCTCCCCAAAATAAAAAATACATTCCACTGCTTTCATTACTTGTTTTCGTAAATTACTATAGAAGGCTGAGAATGGTGATCGAGGCTATAACTATTTTCACGTTGCTTTGGCTGTAAAAGGTTTTTCACTCACATAGTAGAAAACAACCTTCAGCAACAGGATGTGGTAATACTGGTGTTTTGCTGCTAAAGTGCTCAGGAGTACCTTTAAAGTCCTCTAGAAGATATAGACACCATTCTGAACACTCCTCGATAAAGAATAAAATTAAAGCACTAGAAGAAAGACAACTGTGAATTGTCTTTTCTGAGAAGAGTTCCAAGTTGGATTACTTCCTTGAACAAAGCATGTGTAGCCAAATAGATCCTCAAAACTACTAAAAAAATCAGGAAATGGTGTTTTTTTATCTTGAGTCAGTGGAAGACTCATTTCACGAGACACATAGGAACTTAAGATATGATGATACGTTAAGGTAGTGGTGTTTTTCTGTGACAATGATGGATTTGTTGAGTTTGAGTGGTTGGAAATATTAGATCTTAGGGCAGTAACTAGATTTGAAAATCAAGCAAATTAGCAGACTTGCAAGTCCTATCTGGAAAATGATTACCTTTTGTGATTATAGGTTGAGACACAGTATTATTCAATTAGTGAGCTCACCAGCAAGGTTTTGAGGGAAAATCTTCTAGGATAAAGAACTTGGATAGGATCAATAAAAAGAGGTTGACATTACTGTGACCAGCTCGTAGGGTGCTAGGATTAAAGAATAAAAATTTGCAAATTAACTAAAAGTTAATGGTTTTCTTCACTATAACAGCTAAGTGCACTTTCTGGGCCTTGAAGTCACCGTGGAGGTGCTACAAACACCGCAGCCTTGACAAGTATTTGTTCTGGATTTTCCCTAATAATATAGACGTTAGTAAAACGTGAAGAAAAGTTGCTTGATAAATTTAATTTCCGGACTTATGGAACTGTATTACTAGTGTTCTTGTATTATCATCCAGTACACTATTGTCATTATTTAGGAAGCGTAAAGACTTGTCGTTACTCGTTACTCTATATTTCAAGTTGAGTAGGAAGTGCTTCACTGGACTGAATGTTTCCATTACTGATTTTATTCACCAGGTGCATGGTCTGCCTGTTGAGTATTTAAAGCAAGGCGAAGCTGAAACATTAGTTCCAAGCTGGCTAAAAGGCCTCGCAGCTGCAGCCTCGGATTATCTTGACAGTAAAACATGCAATGGAGTCGAGAATGATTACGGTCATATGCAAGGTAAAGGAGGAAGGATATTGAAACGTCTAGTACGAGAATTCGCCGATAATCATCGTAATTTACCAAATTTCACTTGAAGAATGACTAATGGCCTCGACGACTCTGTTTTGGCCTGTGAAGTTCCTGACTGAACTCCGGCCTGTGAAACCTGAATTTTTACACCCAGGTAGTACCATAAACCAGCCCGGCAATTGCCATTCTTGTCGCTTCGGAAAGTTGCCGCATAAAGTGCTGCAAGGTCGTTTAGGTGCAAAAATGCAGCTACAGTCGTTTCTTTCTTCTTCGTCAAATCCTGTACAGCATCAATTCCAATTTTGACTCAATTGTAAGGTTCAACATCAAAATTTTGTCCTCAGAATTCAACATTAGAACCCTTCTTATTTAACCCCTGTAGTTTTGATTTTTTGGGTTTAAGAGAAAGCACCAATTGTTAAGGTTATGTAGATCTTACCTATCCAAACCCCGCTCTAGGCAGAAGCCTGTCCAGTAAGTGGAAGTAGAATAAATGGATGATCCGAATTTCGAGTCATTCTCCAGTGTACTTCAGAGATTGAACCCCTTGTGGGTGTGTTGTATAGATTTTTGACGGAGCCTGCAATGGAAATCTATAAGGGCAGGATCATAATTGTAATTACACATCATTCGATCTTCATTCAGACTGGGGTATCGATTTTTTTTTGTCATTGCTTCTGACTTATGTTTAATTCTTTTCCTTTGAGCAAAGATTGTACAATGAAACAGGAGGGCCTAAAAAAAGGTAACTGAGTGGCCAATGGGGTTTACTATATCGAAATCATCTGGTAACATCAACAAATAGTAGGAGATGAGGAAATCCCAAAGGTGTCAACGAAATAAGTAACAACAGAGTAGACAATTTTCCTTAGCTACTCGAGCTCATGACTCATGAGAAAGCAATGGGTGAACTTTATTGGATTTCATCCAAGGCATACGATATCTCATTGAAGAAGATCTGGTAATTATGAGTTGTAAGGATGGAGTTCCTTGTATTGATTGGGGGCACCCCAAACACTGACACTAACACTAACACTAAACATTTACCCCATAAATCTCTATATAACGGCTATGGAAAAGAACTTTCTCCCAAATAACATGGGGACTGCAAGGAGCATCGTGTATCAGCTACATCGCATGTAATACACACGCATCAGATGCCAGGGATGTGGTTTATGTAAGATTGCATTTCTCATACATTCTTGCAAAGTAGCAAGTGAAGCCTTCTCTAGTGTCTATTGAAGTTCCCCGCTTTTAAATTCCCCTGTAAAACAAAACAACTTTACCTCAGCAAGCATTTCTAACATGAGATCTACCTTGCAGCAATTACTTACGACACATTGATAGAGATAAATTCCTTTTTAGATATCTGCAAATAACAACTTCTAATTAACTCAACTTATTTAAATCAACTGCCAATGAACTCATTTGTATAAATCAACTTCCCATGCAAATAACAACTACCTACGTTTAGTCTCCCAGGTTACAATACAACGATGAGCTTCTGACACATTACTTCTTACATAATCTACAAATGTATATGAAGCAAATCTACTGTACTTCTCCATTATGTGAACTGATACTAGGAAATGTCCAAGATATATGGAGTAATAAACGTACACCTAAGTTGTTTAGTAGAACTCATAAGCACATCTAAACTCAACTTTGGATTTTGAATTAATTCTTTGCAGCTTGGATGCTAATACTAATACTAGAGGCAAGGCGAGATGAACGGAAAGACCAAAAGAGAGAGGAGAGAGTTGCTTGCATTTTCTCCATACTTTTCAAAGGTTACATTTAATAAAAGAATAGAAAATTTAACCCCTTTTATCCTCAATACCATTCCAAGCAATTTAAAGATTTCCCTCACACTCTCTTCTCTCCCTTATTCTCCAACTCTTTACAAGCTAAATTTGTTAACCTCCCTACACGCCTAAATTGAATTGTAGATTTATATGCCTTTATTGAACCAACATGGCTTGGTCTACTTTTCTAATAAAAGTAGACGATCTCTATCAAAACTAGCTCATTCTCCAAAGTCCAAACAATTGTCAAAACCCTAAGCAAACCGCTAACATCTAATAAAAGGAAGTATCCCAATTCTTCAACCTTCAAGGAAGTAACTCAACTCTTAGCTAAATGTTACTTGCATAAAAATAAACTAAAAATTTCAATACAAGAAGCATACAACCAGGGGGCAAAATAGAAATTGTGAAGGGCACAGGGAACAGGAAGTCCAACCCTTTATAACACACACTGAAAGTCTGTAACTTCTACACCCTAATCTGATCCTCAGATATTCAGCAAACATCTACGCCTCCCCTTTCGTCTAGAATACTCCGAAACTAGCTCAAACCTCAAAACAAGGACTTTAATGACATAAAAAAACTTATGAAAACAAACGGATAGCACTTAACAGAAAGATCACTCAAATCCCACTTACTAAAGACGAGATTCTATTATCACTCTTGTCCATTTAACAGACATGCACAAGCAAAACATTCATCATATATAAAAGGTTATGAAAGGACTCGCTTTGTATTAGTAACAGAAACACAGTACAACCAGGATTCTAAGAAAAATATGAAAGACNNGTCACAGCCACCAAAGAACTCCCCGTCAATATAAAGCTGAAGAAAGGTCGCCCGGGTCGAGTAGTCCTTCATAGCTTGACGTAACAACTCGTTCTCCAAAAGGTTACTTGTTTCGAAAGGTACGTTCAATGACCTCAACTGTATAGGAACATCCTTTGTTTCCTTCGTAAACAAAACCACTTTGTTTGAAGTAACAACTTTGCATGCGTCGCCTGAAAGTCGGTTGGTCTGGCCGACACTTGCATAAGGGTGTCGGCTGGATCAGCCGACTGTAGAGAATGGAGTGTCGGCTGATCCAGCCGACATTCTCTTCTATACATTCGGCTGTTTCAGCCGACTCTTTTGTTTTTTTTTTTTTTTTGTGTAATGTTTAAGGTAATATTAAATCTAGTTTTAGTTAGTTTGATGAGTAATATTTTATTTTTTAGTAGTTTTAAATTGTGTAAATTGATATATCAATGATATTTGGTATTATATTATGTCATTTGTTAAAAATAGGTTGATTAGTTTAATGTTAGTATTTAATTTACTTGATAGTACGTAGTTGATGTATGATAATTTGAATGTTAAATACTACTATTAGTTAGTAATTATAGCTATTAAAAATGAAATTAAAAAAATTAGTCATAGAAGAGAATTGAACCAAGATCAACAATGAACTATTAATTATCATCGTGGCATTAAAAAGATCTAGTACTATAAGAGTGTGCATTAAGTCTCATTTTCCATTTTTATATATCTTTGTTTTATATTGCCCAATATTTCCTACTATAAAAGATAAAACTTATTCATGATAGATAAACTCCTCATCATTAACTAGATAAAAGCATGTAATAGTCGAATTAAAAATGTCCATATGAAATATCAGAGGTTGTGCATTGTCAATTAACATTTTTGAATTTTCTCAACGGATTCCAATGATAGTTAATTAGGGCAAGTTTTTAATTATCTAATAAGTGATAATGAGGAGCTTTTGGTGAAGGAGTGCTCATTATTGTTTTTATTTTTATTTTTTTGGTACGTAAGAGGGGCTAAGCAACTATTTACTCCGTATTAACCAAACTTGGTCTAGCAACACCACTAAGGTCTTCATGAAGAACTATTAACTAAAATGAATGAGTGCTCATTGTAGTGTAACAATTAATATTAAGAAGATTGGACCTCCAATTGATAATTTGGACCAAAAGAACTTTAACCACTTGAACTTACTCTTGTTCTCATTCTACAAACTAAAGATGATAACTTGATATAAAAATTGGTTAAAAACGTACTCCGTATATCGTAGTGTCCTTTTATAATAGAATGTCTGCCAACTTAGTAAAGCTTCATATCCTCAAAAACGTATTAGATGAAGAACAAAAATGTTTGCATGCATCTCATTAATTACCTCTGTTCCTTATTTCCTTTCCAATATGTTAGTTTAACTCCACTTATAGTTAAGTCCATTAGATATTGAAATTAAGTATTGATTTATTGTACTTGTCAGAAGTGGCAATAGATGAAAACTTAGCTTAAATACGGCACTACCATTTTCTTACTGTAGTCATATCATGTATCATGATATATGTTGCTTTGAACTTACAAACGCTAACAAAGAGTTGATTTTTTTTTTTTTTCCCGAAACTAACTATCACTCAAAATTTTAAAATCATTTAATCTGCGTGCATGCACCACCAATACTCTTCAACTCCTATAACTCCAAGCAATTGATAGTAGACTGAAATTGAAGACGAAAATACAACAACGGAGTCACCTTCAATCCTGACATTCTCATGATATTCATTTGAGTTTGAATGAATTGTAGACGGAAATACGACAATGAATCAACCATTAATTCGTGTAATCTAATTTTAAAGTCAGCACTTGCAAAATCCATACGACCTTACATAAACTCCACCAAATCATATTGTGAAGAATGCTACTTATTAGTGCATGGTCAAATGATGAGGATGATTCATATATCTTGTAAATGGTCACAACAATGATGAGCATACAGTCTGATACAGAAGAGTAGTCAAAGTGCAAAAATCATACAGACACTAACGTAGACACATAAAACGTTTGTAAGAAAGTAGACTAATTTGATCATTAACCAATAGTCAAAGAAAACAATTCGAAACCTTAAAATGAAAATTGATAAACTTGCAAAATACCAAATGGTGTAAAGAAAAAGTATTTAATTACAGGTCGGTAACAAAATTATATATACCATATATTTCCTAATTCTCATATGGCCAAATTTCTATGGAGTGTGTGGCGATATGAGTACAATATTTCCTAATTCTCATTCGTCGTACGTGGACACTTTTTATGCTTATGAACAATGCCTTATTTATAAAGAACTTTTCTAATGTTTGTCACCATGACATAGGTTAAGAGGTATTAATTAAGGATCCTTGTGTAGTTGAATTAAATGTTTACATCCTAAATTATTAGTTTGTTGAATTACCCTTGATTTACCTTTTAGTGGATAGAAAAAAAGAAGACTAATAAAAAACTTTTGAAACCCACTTTACTTAACTACCATAATCTCCAAATCTATCTCCTCCTTGGACACTACTTTCCATCATTAACAAGATATACATGCAACTTTCATTAAACAAAAAATAAAAAACTAGCAAAGTGTCTCCTCCGATAGTCTCATTCCTCCTCCAATCCTCCTATATTTCATCTTTCCCTCCAACCCTTAACAAATCTTGCTCTCCTTTCTTCCTTAGCAACACCCACTCATTTCCATCTGACACCTTTCCTCCATTATCCAAATCGAAACCACTTTATAAGTTAACGTTATTCCTACAACGGGATTCAACCATCCCCTCATAGGGTATCTTTTTTTTTGGCGGCAAAGTAGCCAAAACGAGCTGGGGCTAGGTTTTAGGGTTATTTTTTTAGCGCCGCTACACAAGAAGTCTAGGGACAGGTGCTTGACAGTGTAGGGTGTTGATGATTTTGTTTGGTTAGTTTGATGAATGGTGATATTTTGGGAGTTTGTTATGGTGAAATTGTGGTCGGCTTCGAACAGAGCGGTGGTGGAATGTATAAATCAAGATGTATGAAGTGGTGGTGGTTAGTTGCCTGTGGCGGGAAACCAGTGTGGCAAATTGTGTGTGGCTGATTTAAGAGTTAATAAAAATTTAAATTTATTTATTTTTGATTTAAAGTGACAATGGAGAGTAAATACAATGTGGGGAGTCGGTGAAATCTAATATGCAATTAATGGACCTAAACCTATGCCACATGTGGCATAGGTTAGCCTGACCAATTTCTAAATTTGAATTGTTTCTGTTTGTTATTTGATTATTATATCTTATTATGTGATGTTATAAATTTTCAGAGATGACAGATTTAGTTGGTGGTGGTGGTGATACGGTGGTTAGTAGGAGGAAGAAACAAAAAAGCTCTAAAAAACACCCACCTACAACTCCCCTTGATAAGTATTCGAGAAGGATTGGAGAATTAGGTGGTCGAGAAAGAGGACCACTTACCAGATCTACTCGTAGAATAATGACTGACATGAGGTCTTCTACTCTTGATCTATCTTCTAGACCTTATAGACTTGATCATCCTTATTCTTTTCCTTTTCAGCCTACTGTTGATCCATCTTCTAGACTTTCTACACTTGATCGTCCTTATTCTTTCCCTTTTCAGCCAACGAAAAATAGTCCTACCCATGTTATGATGCCTACACCTGCCTATCATTTTATTTCACCTCGTCCCTCGCCAATGACTCAGTCATACATAGAGTTGGAGAGAGAGGTAAAAGTTAGATCGAAATCAAAGAGGAATGACAGAGGAAAGGAACCCATGAGGTATTATGGTGTATGTGAAGAAGAACAAGAAGAAGATGATGATAATGATGGTGATAGGGTAGGGGAAAGGGAGGAGGAGGCAGAGTCGGAGGAGGAGATGGGGTCAAAGGAGGAGGAGGAAGGTCGAGGACGTGATCCACCTTTATCAGGCGATGCTTGGATGTTGAGATATGGTATAGAAGGTGGGCCTCACAACCCAGAGTTGCTTGAGAGTTTTCCTGGCCATGTTGCATATTATATATGGAATGGACAGGTACTATTTTTAATTTATTTAATGTATATTTATTCTAAATGTTTATAATATAAAAATAGTCAGAAACTAGCAAGAAATTTGACATGTAATGCTTGGATGTTGAAGCAGGAACGAAGCCTTTTAAGATATCAGAAGCAACATCGTCTATCATCTTGGACAATTAAGCGATCTAATGTAAAACAATATGTGGATGGTAGTAGAGTTGGACATTTGAGTCATTGCATGTATGATGATATTGATCTCCCTCTTATATGTGCATTTGTTGAGAGATGGCAACCAGATACGAACAGTTTCCATATGCCATTTGGAGAGATGACTATCACTCTTCATGATGTTTCTTACCTCTTGAAAATTCCTGTTGAAGGTATCCCGATTATTGATGAAACCCCTGTTCATGAATTGAAAGGTATGGTGTTTAAGTTAATTGGAGGGGATAAAGCTCAATTTGACGCTGATTGGTTAAAACACCATGGTAGCATAACTTATAGCACACTGTTTAATAAGTTTGCTAACTCTAGAGGTTTAGCAAAGGCGTGTGCGAAAGGGTACTTATTGTGGTTATTGGGTGCATCTCTATTTGTGGATAAAATTGGGAATAGAACTACTTGTCATCTGCTCCCATTCTTAGATAAGTTGGATCATGTGGGCAAGCATGCTTGGGGCGCAGCGGCATTAGCATATTTGTATCGATAACTTGGTATTGCTTCGAGATATGGATGCAAACAAATAGCTGGTTGTCTTACTTTGCTCCAGGTATATTCAATTACTAAATAAATATTTATTTGGTTTGTGATTTAATTTTTTAGCCTAAATATTTTTAATTATTTTATATGGCTTGCTACAGGCTTGGATTTATGAGTATTTTCCGATGTTCAAGGGTTCTACGAGGGAGGGTTGGAATCCTGACTTACCTTATGCTTCGAAATGGATTCCGAGGAAATCTGAAAAATTGACTGCAGATCTAATTCGGATCAGAAATCACTTGGATCGCTTGACAACTTCTGACGTAAGTAAAGATTTGCTGTACTTATTAATTGTTTTGTAAATGAATTTTCGAGTATCTAAATATTGATTACATATCTATCTATATATATATAGGTTATTTGGACTCCCTTTAGCCAATTTCCAGGCAACGAGGTTCAAATTTCATTACTTCATGGGATGATTCATTGTAGAAATATCAATGAACCATATATGCCAGATCGTGTCATGCGTCAGTTTGGGTATGCTCAACTCATTCCTATAGAACCTTTTCCACCAAAGAAAGCTCATAGAAGTGCCAACAACAACAAGTATATATGTGAGCACGAGGTTATGAAGATATGTTTCACACAATGGAAAAATCATTGTTATGATTTTGGCAACATGTCTTTTCGTGCTACCCATGCTTTTGATACAGTGCACAATTATATGAAGTGGTATTTGGAGAGGACTCATCCTAAGGTTACTAACACAGGGGGTGAGATGATAGTTGGCAATCGTGATCCGAGTGAAATGGATCCAACAACGGTAATCACATTTTACCTTTTAATCTACATTGAGATACGTATATATATTTATATTTGTTATTTTTGATATTCATTAACTTATGTTCTTTTAGCGCCTACAATGGCTTGGTAGAAAAGCATATTATTTTCATCCAGACAATCGTCACAAGTTTCCAGAGCAGGTCATTAGGGATAATATGGAAGAAGTTGCACGACATTTAGAAGATTGGATTCCATGGACTCTTGAAGATGGACGTGGTGGTCGTGGCGGCGGCGGTGGTCGTCGAGGTCGCAATGGATTGTCACGATTGTGGTCATAGTCTTTATTCAATTGTGTTTGAAGTTTGAGCTCATTATGGTTTGGATTTGATTTGTTTGGGCACCATGGATTATGATCATGGTCTTTAGTTATTCAGTTGTGTTTGAACTTTAAACTAAATATGGTTTGAATTTGATTTGGTTGTAGCTGACATTAGAATTCGAATTGTTTTGTTCTAAAAACTTATTTCAATTGTGAAGTGCATGTGTTTTATAGTGTTGCAACTAAAATCATAAACATACGATTAATATCTGGTATAGCAACAACAATACAACTAATTTAGATTACTTTTACAATGTTAATACATTAAACAACTGCATCAGTTTGCTCCTTTTATTTTTTTAATAGGTTCAACTGCAACAATTTCGCATCAGTTAGCTAGAGTTTGCGAGAGAACGTCTTGCTTATACGCCCTTTGTTGGGTAAAAACATTGCATGGATGGCTTTACTTGGCGATATCTATCCCAATTTCACCCCATGTGCCAACAATTTGTGTGCCTGCTTACTTGTTTCACCCCTTTTCCTAAATTAAAAATACGTTTCACTGCTTTTATTGATACTTTTTATAAAAATTAATATATAAAAGGCTGAGAATGGTGATTGAGGCCACGTTGCTTGGGTTGTAGAAAAATGGCTTTTCACTCACACAATAGAAAATAACTTTCAGCATTAGGAGGTGGTAATACTTTGCTGCTCAAGAGTACCTTCAAAGTTCTCTAGAAGACATAGACACCATTCTGTACACTCTTCTTGTTAAGTTTTGATCAATCTAATTGCGAAAAACTATCAAAACAACCCAAGAACCATACATGTATTAACATGAATCGCATACAAATTGTCATAACTTTGAAGCGTGATTTCCACGATGATATTATCTACTAAGAGATAAAGGACATTAAATGTTGCCCTTATATCGATATCCAGACAAAATCATCGACTTACGTACAATCGTTAGCTAGAACAATGTGGGATATATTTTCCCTTTGCACCCTTAATTAAACAAACTTGAGATCTAATCTCCTCACTATTAATATGTGGTCTGTTTCTCTCCCAAAGAAAAGATGTGAAAAGTTATATATCTACATCTACATCTACATCTACATCTACATCTATATCTATATCTATATTTATATCTATATCTA
>CAAKMY010039674.1:0-11714 GCA_901111285.1 Corrigiola litoralis
TTTTTTTTTTTTTTTTCTGTAGTTCCTAAAGTTGGGCATATCTTTTATTGGGTGGTACCTTTTGTTGGTTCTAATTTAGATTTCCTTCGTCAATTGATGAAAATATTGCAATGCAGGTCTTGGAATTACTTCTAGGCAATGATCCTAGGACTGTGGAAGTAAATGCCATCAACAACAGTGGCTTGACAGCACTAGATTTGCTATTGATTTTTCTAAGTGAAGCCGGTGACAGGGAAGTCCAGGAAATACTTCAGAATGCGGGGGCATTAAAAGCTCAAGACCTTGCCATCCAAACCTCAAGTCGCTCCTCCCAAACTGGCGTTCCCTTAGTAGAAAATGGTTCATCTAGTTTTGTTGAATACTTTAAATTTCACAGCGGGAGAGACTCTCCAAGTGACGTTCGAAGTACACTTTTAGTCATTGCTGTCTTGGTGGCCACAGCAACATATCAAGTTGGTATCAATCCTCCTGGTAATGTTTGGCAGGATGATCAAGGACATGTTGCCGGGACTTCTATTTTGGGCACTCATGATTGGATATCGTACATCTTGTTAATTGCGTGCAATTCAATTGGATTTTGCGTCTCTCTCTACATGATTGATAAACTAACGACCAAATTTCCATTGCAAACAGAGCTTCAAATCTGCCTCTTTGCATTGTACTTTACATATAATCTTGCAGTGCCTGGTACATCCCCACGCGGTGCTAGACTTTTCACATCTATCTTCACATCAGTCTTGCCTGCTATAGTACCAATCCTGTGCAACTTGCAGCGAAAACACACTGTTTTCAAGCGTATAGCAGGCATGTTCCGGTGCAGAAGTTGAGTAGTGATGTAAATGGAACGAAAGAAATGAGGGATTACTCTTTGAATGAGTTGAGGGATTTTCCATCTTTTAGACCCCTTCTACTGTAATAACTACGTAGTAGCTACCTCCAATACTCTCTCTTTTGTACTAAGGAAAAGACACCTTTACTTTCAGTTCAAAAAATTGATATGACTGTTTGCTCAAGTTGCACTTCGGTCTTAGGATGCTGTAACTGCTCAGGCCTTGCACTGAAAGCTAAGAAAGTTTTGGGTCTGTATCCGAATGATAAGCAGCAAGCGGATTGAACATGTAAACTTCCTTATAGTTGTCTTAGGTTAGCACCTTCCAGCAATTCCTGTGAAAGAAAGTTGATTAGTCATTCTGTAGGCATAAAAACGAAGCAAATACCAGGTGGAATGGTGTAGGTATATCATAGTAAGGTACAGAGCTGATGTATATGAAAATCAAATTTATGCTAAGTTACAATTTCATCATAATCTTAGATATCATGTGATATGCGAATTTTACTAAATTGTTATGATGCATGGAGAATGTGTCACTGCAGAAAGATACAGCTTTGCATCATGCTGTTAAGAACTCTCGGTTTAACCGTTTGCATGTTTATGGCAGATTGGACTGGAGAAATGAACATGGTGAAGATTCTGATTAAAAAGTCCGGAAGAAACAAAGGCAGGCAACGTTTTACCAGTTTAAAACCTAGGTTAATTGGTTAAGTTGTTTCTTCCTTCTTATGGCAACCGTTATGCATGTTTGATACCTCTTTTAGTTTTATATCACATACAAAAATACTTAAAAGTTCTCCAGTGGAGCCATCTCCATTGTCTAGCTCAAGCTAATGAATGATTTGATGTTCTACCTTTATCCTGGTGCAATAATTACCTTCCAATTACACACCCTCTCCACCAAAAAAAGAAAAGAAAAGAAAAATAAGCATGTTAACAGTTTAGCCTTTAGACCTCCATCGTAGGAAACTCACTATTTTAATATGTCTTATTTGGTCAAATCCATTGAAAACCAACATAATATTGCAAATCATGTGAAAAGATGACCAGGAGTAATATTTTTATGGATATGCGAAAAGGAAACGTTGAACGTAAGATATCAGAATCAGCGATGAATTCACATTGCATTCAGCTCTTTCATTTGGCTTTTATATCAATAAACAATCAGAACCTTGTGTAGTCATCAACAAAATTTCTTCTGCAGGAATGGATAGACTGTTCCACACTGCTCAAAGAGGGGATGCTGAGGAATTGCACAATTTGCTTGCAAAATACCCCCTTATCCTCCACCAAGTCTCACTTTTATGCACCGATAATCCTGTACATATTTCTGCTGCAGCCGGGCACTTGGAGTTTACGAAGGTTATACTAGAGTTAAAGCCAGAGTTCGCTGGAGAGTTGACCGGAGAAGGATATAGTCCAATGCACTTAGCATCTGCAAATGGGCATGTCGAGATAGTAAGAGAGATCATCAGAGCTGGGGAAAACACCTTTGCATTTTGCAGCTCTAAGAGGGAGGGTTGACATGATAAGTTTAATGCTAGCAGAGTGTGAAGGATGCATAGAGGATGTGACAGTGCAGAGAGAAACTGCTTTACATCTTGCTGTTAAGAACTGTCAGTTTTGGAGCTTGCAGGTTATGCTAGAGTGGATAAAGCAAAGGAATAAGGAAGAATTATTAAATAAGAAGGATGAACATGGCAACACGATTCTGCATCTTGCCGTATGGAAAAAACAAAGGCAGGCAAGTAAACATCATTGTAGAATTTGACATGTAAAACCATACTCAATTTCCATCTTCCTTCTCATTCTTGATAAAATGTCCCGTCTTACGTGCTGGATCAAATTTTTGTAGTTTATTTTTAATTTATATTATACTCCGTATTAGCAACAAGGTTAAGACCACTGAGTTATTTACAAATTCAGATTGATGGCATGTGTGTCCATCATTGAGATGCATCTACAGGACATAAACTGTCAGTGGTTTTCTTCTCCCCCCCCCCCCCCCTTTTATTTTTCCTGCTTTCTGAAATTTGTTTGGAACTCCATTCATCAAAATAACTGATAATATTCAGTTATGCAATTTAAGTTTGTACCTTCTAGCTAAGATTGAGAATGGTAATATGCCTTTTTTATCGGGAAAGAAGTTTCCTACTCTCTGACAGTTGTACTTTATAACTATTAGGAATCGACCTTCTGGCCTTCTCCCACCTTCCTACTAGTTTTTTGAGAACTTAAGTATCTTTTGTTGAATATTCCATTGGCAATGAGGCCGAGTACTTATAATTGCATGATACATTTGGATGTTTTTTCGGTTCTCTCTGCGTGTCACAAGCTAGAATTAGGCTTGTCTGAACTTGAGACCCTTCCTAGTAGGTACCTGCAAAATATACTGATACTTTAAGTGTGTCTTGGTCTAAACAGTAAATCAAATGTACCGAATCTTATTTTGTGGCTTGGTACTGTTTGCAATTTTTATGTTCTTCCCAAAACCCTTGAGGGGAGTTGCAGTTTTGGTTGATTATTATGTTAAAAGATAATTGGATCAACTCTGATCCACAAGATAGTAAGGCCGAGTTTCATTCATGACAAACTGGTTTTGATAGGCTTGTTCGTCACTTAAGTCTCTGCCTTTGACCCTACAGCACTGAAGTGTATGTGTGACTGTGTGAGAGCCTGTGGTTCTGTTTGCCTGGTAAAGTCGTTGTATGGTTGTATAATTGTACATCGGCCTTAGTGTCATCCTTCTTTTGAAACAGTTTACACTCCTGCTCATTAGAGTATGCAGTAACTAAATTAAGAAGTTTCAAGACAAGATTGCATCATTGAGTTGTTAGTTAGTTGCAAACATGCTGGTTCAGATTCGGGACCTTTTAGTTAAGTGTTTTCAACCATTTTTGTTGGGAAATTAAGGCCAATCTCCCACGCGCAACGGAAGCAACCAATTGACAAATAAGTGAAGAGTAAAAGAAAACCGCAAGTAACAAAATGAGACAAGATATAACCGGAAAAACCCTCCAAGACGGAGGTAAAACCAACCAGCCAAACCGACTGAATTCCACTATAGCAATAGTGACAGTACAGCCCGTATGACTTCCCTCACACCCTCAAACACACCCTGACTAATATTTCCTAGTCTTGTATTTGATCGAATATTTGTGTGAGTAAAGTGAACAACTTAGCAATACAAATGACCATATGCTAGCTCTCTGCCTCTCGTTGTACTCCTTCCTTTTCTGCCAAGGGATACCACTCCCTTATATACAAATCATCCTTGCTAGAACGTTCGGTACATTAAAGGAATCAATGTATTTTCCCAAGAGAGCTAGCAAGCAGCAAGTCCCTAAGCAAAGAAACTTCCACTGCCTTGACTTGCCAGCCGCATGAAAAGACCTTGCAAAATACAAATTCTCGCCTAATTCCAACGTACCAAGATTTTAAATAAACCTTCCAACTTCCTTGCTCATGACCCAATTAATCAAGAAAGTTCCAGTGTACGTTGAACATTACTCAAACTCTTGGGCTGGACAACTGTTGGAGTTACCCAACAATTTTAAAAGATGAAAACAAAATAATAACATAAGGCCTTGGTTGTAGAGATAATAAATATGTCCAATCTCTTAACGTAAAACATCTGAAATTCTGTAGTGTTAGAGAATAGTAGCTTTCTCAAATCCATGGAAACATTAGTCGCAGTGAAGACAGTAAGGGCCACAGTTCCTCACTCTGGTTCCTCTTTAGGATCTTCCCTATCTCAGCACCATGGTCCATGGTAACATAAGTCGGTAACAAAGACTGTAGCCTCTGTAAGGGCTTAACCTAGTGATTTTATGACCACTTTCTCAATTATTCCTAATACCGATCCGTATGTACATCCAATTCATGCATCCTGACCTGTACTGTAGGAGATTTGTCACTGACTACCACTAGCCTAAAACTGTAGCTTTATGAAATGGTTAATAATAGTTTGTTTTGCTTGATTAGTTGGATCATAGTATTCACTATGCGGCGCATGTTAACTGAATTTGCTTGCTTTCGCGTGCTTCTTCCCATTTTCGTGTGTCTGAACTCTGAAGGACTGTTGCTTTCGACCATCTCATCTTAGACAAGCATTCAGCAATCCTATATAGATTTCCTTAGGTAGTACTGTATTAACTACTAAGATGACTTGGTTCAGATTGACTTTGAACATCATAATAAAGAATGAAATAATGATAAGACTGAAGATAACAAATATGTATAGGATAATATTATTCAATGGCCTGACAGTGAGATGTTGCAATCAGCAATCGTATAACGTTGTATTCAACCTTATATTTTTTCTTTTGATTATGAACTGTTTCTCTTTTATTTCTGTATTTCTTCTTTTCAAAAAATTCCTATTTGTTTATTTGATATTCTAGGGATAACCAACAACGCAGATACAGAAGATTTGTGGAACGATTCATTAGTTATTTTTTACAGGTATGGATAGATTGTTCCATACTGCACAGAGAGGGGATGTTGAAGAGTTGCACCTACTGCTAGCGGAACACCCTTTTATCCTCCATCAAGCTCCCCTTGTATGTGCTGAAAATCCTTTGCATTTTTCCTGCGCAGCTGGACACTTGGAATTTACAAAGAAAATACTTGAGTTGAAGCCTGAATTTGCAAAAGACTTGAATGCAGAAGGATATGGTCCACTGCACTTGGCGTCTGCAAATGGGTATGCAGAGGTAGTTAAAGAGATCATCAGAGTTGACCCGAATATTTGTAGGATTGAAGGAAGTGAGGGACAAACACCTCTTCATCTTGCTGTCATAAGAGGAAGGGTTGATGTGATATGTGAACTGTTGGCAATTTGCGAAGGATGCATTGAGGATGTGACGGTGCAGAAAGAGACTGTTTTACATCTTGCTGTTAAGAACTTTCAGTTCAAAAGTTTGCAAGTTCTGTTGGATTGGATTATTAGAATTAAAAAGGAAGAGATTTTGAATAGGAAGGACGATCATGGGAATACCATCCTGCATCTTGCAATCTGGAAGAAACAAAGGCAGGCAAGTCTTATAAACTTTAATCTGATTAGATTTTTTTCTAAGCTGCTTCATCCTATTTATGTCAGAAGTTAAATGTCACACAATTTAACATGCTACAAGATAATTTTTCGCGTTGTCTGATCATCTTTATATCAACAACTGTGATAAGTTGATAGAATTCGCCGCTGTTTAAGATTGACAGCTTGTGTGTTCATTATCATGAATTCAAGTTCAGGTCCTAAATCTTTAGAGTTTAACTATTCAACAAGTAATAGATCATTTTTAGAAGAGAGCAGGAAATACGCCCAATTCGATACCACGCCCCTCCCTCTGATAATGAATTTCATGTAACCGTTTTTGGCTGGTATGTTTAGTTCATTGTAATTACAAATTGAATTCAGGTATTGGAATCGCTTGTAAAAAAGTATTGTCAGACTCTGGAACTAAATGCTATTAACAATAGTGGTTTGACAGCACTGGATTTGCTGTCAATTTTTCCAAGTGAAGCTGGAGATAGAGAAATCCAGGAAATACTGCAGGGTGCTGGAGCACTGAAAGCTCAAGATCTTACCCTCCTTATAACAACTGACTCCTCCTCAGCTCATGATCCTCCTCCAAATAGCCGTTCTAATCTTCTCGAATACTTCAAATTTCACAATGGAAGAGACTCTCCAAGTGATGTTCGGACTACGCTCTTAGTGATTGCAGTATTAGTGGCGACAGCTACATACCAAGTCGGTATCAGCCCTCCTGGTGGAGCTTGGCAGGATGATCAAGGACATGTTGCTGGGACCTCCATCTTAGGCACTAATGATGTGGTGTCCTATATCTTCTTAATTTGTTTCAATTCGATTGGATTTTTCGTATCTCTGTACGTGATTGGTACACTAACAAGCAAGTTTCCTTTGCGAACAGAGCTTGGAATTTGTCTTACTGCGTTGTACTTAACATACAACTTTGCTGTGACAAGTTCTTCTCCAAAAAATGCCAAAGTCTTCACAATTGTGTTCACATCAGTCTTGCCTACTGCAGTACCTTTGACTGGCAGCTTACTACGGAAATACAGGGTTCATGAATATGTAATAGGGTTGTTTCGTGGAGGAAACTGAGTGAGGGGATATAGGATTATTAGAATATAACCAATGATTCTGCCTTAACCATCAGCTTTAGTTTTTGGTTAAGGCAGAATCATTGATTATATTCTAATTGGGATGAGGTGAAGGACTATATTCTTCTAAAGCATTTGTTTTTTTATGTATGTTTGAGTTTCAGACCCTTCATAAGTACTGTAAATCTGTAATGCATATCAAGTCTCTATTTGTACAGAAGCGTAAAAGCATGTTTTGGTTTGCGTCCGAGACCATCTCTGCAAAAGCATGCTGCAGTTCAGCTTTACAAGCTGAGTCATGAACTTTGATAGCAGAGAGTGTTAAAAAAGGTCTCATATGGTCTTAACTGTAAAAGGTCCGGTAAGCTCTATATGTGTCATCAACTCTTGCTGCAGGCGTTTGGGAAAGGCTTCGTATAATATTCATTGTAAGATGGGGATAAATTGCAACTGATTGTCCGCAGCAGCAGCTTGTACATCATTCTGCTATAGTTAGATGACTAATTAGTATGGTACAGGCCAGCTTAACATAACTTGTCTAACGGAATGGCGATCAACCCTTGGCTTTTATCGTTCACATCTTCCCTAGAACTGTGAAAGTTTACAATCCCAAAAGAACTTGCTAGCATGATATTCAAAATATAATTTGGATAGCGTTTAGTTTTGTCATTGTTACAGTGACAGAAGAAATGTTGACGATAATAATTTAGTATGTTTCAGTAACTATGACAGCTACCTGATTTGGCAACCAAAATATATGTACAATTACAGCTTGGACAAAATATACATCTTAGGCACTGAGAATTTACAGCACATTTGCAGTACTTAGCGAAGAAGCTTCAAGGTTCAAACTCGACAACCAATCTAATAAAGCTGTGTTGACAAGTTCTGGGACTTCATCATGCGGGCAATGCCCAGCTTGGAGGTTCACAACTGTTGTGTTTGGATAAAACTCCTTGATTTTCATGGCTTTGGTAGGACCAACCCAAGGGTCTAGATCGCCCCAGAGCAGTAATAGTGGACATGACAATTGGCTTAAGAGACTGTCAAGTGTGTACTTTCGCTGGTTCGACATGAAACGCGTCATTAATCTGTCAACAATGGAATAAAAATTCATACACCATCACAATTCAACCTCAATACTAAATTACTGACGAACTGAGGTGAATGAATGGGCATACTTTACAAAGAAACATACCTGTAATAGACCTCTCCAGCTTTGGGGTCGGTTGCTGGTTGAGTTATTGATTCCACTAGATAGTCATCCACATTGGAGCTATTTATGTACACCTGAAGCAGCACCAAGCTCATATCAATTGCTCCAGAGAAAAAAAGTTGAAGAATTATGACGAACCAGTCGGTGAAAGGAATTCCGAGAGTTTATTGCAGACTTACAGGTCAATACCGCTTACAAATGGAAGTAAGAAAAAAATGCAGGAAAATATGGTTCGTACTTGACTTCATCTCTATGAAGCATGAAGTAGAAAATCAAAATCCTGTATATGGCTTAGGATTTACACTGCAACTTACGCTTTTAAGAACTGACTCTACGCGAGCTGGTTGCTTTGCCTGCCAGAATAAAAATCCAAGAACAACACGCTGGAAAATCTCCTTAAGAGGCTTCAGAATTAGCTTCTCCAAGGGATTATCTTCTGATTCATCAGATTTGGCATCTGGCTCTCCAAACTGTCCAGCATTGTTTAAAAGTACAAGTCCGACTACCTTTTCTTGTAAACTCACTGCTGCTGCCAGTGCAGTAAAGCCTCCAAGACTGTGTAAGGGTTAAGCATCAGAAGTATGCAGATCTCTGAAGTATGAAATTAAAATTCTAGATTACAGAGACATTACGTATAAAACATGACAAACAGAAAATTCAAGTATATCAGTTACATTCCTGTATGTAGGCCTAAGTACCATAAAATTCCAACTAAATATATTATTAAAGTTTGCTCAAATAAAGTCTAGTTTAACCCAATCCAATGAATCTGACAACAATACCCATTGAGGCATGCTGTTTCAGAATGCAATTGCTTGCAAGGGCACATAAACAAGCGATTCAAAAGACAGCACTCAACGCTGCCCTAAAAGAGATGACAAACACATCCAGTTTATTTAATCACAAGTATATGCTTGCCCAGGGGATGCTACAGATAGATGACTAGACACTCTCATTTCCTCTAATCAGTGTTTTGAATGTTTGAACTTATATGGTGCATATTACCTGTTCCCTACTACAACAGCTGGTTCTTTGACTATGTCCTTGATAAAATCAACCACCTGATCCCTCCAGACACTAGCATCATACTCAATGATGGCCTTCTCGCTCCATCCAAACCCCAACAAGTCTACCGCATAAACTTTGTACCTTTTAGCCAACTCAGGTATGTTGTACCTGCACTCACGAATGAAAGAAGCTTCATATAAATTTTCACATAATGATGATGCATTCACTTGATGACTGAAACTATTCAAGATTCAGGTCTATGTATTAAGCAAAAGCATGGAAGCAACCTCCAATGAAATGCAGAAGCACCAAAGCCGTGTACAAGTACAATTGAAGGTCCCTCTCCTTGCTCCACATAATGTATTTTGTGACCTCTCCATGTCCAATAATTATATCCTTCTGGCTTGAAAGGCAGTCTTTCCATTCCTGGACAAAATGAATCTTCATCACTCGTTTTTCACATTGATACTGCCAAATGCCAATCACCGAAACAATTACTCTATTATGCTAGTTATCTGGCATCATTCTAGCTATTGTATGTTTCTTGAAAGTAACACGGCATCAAAATCCTTGTAAATCCAAATTTTTGTCTGATAATTGTTTACTTATCAAAACTGACCTATTACCTACCAAATAATTTTTTTTTTTATCCTGACCTACCAAATAATGTAGAGAGGCCCTCTCTTACTTAACTAATCAAAGTTAACAAATTTATAGGAACTTTTAAGAACGCTTCCAATTTCCCATGTACAGGACATGTAAGCATTCTGTTTTCGCTGATGCTTTCTCTGCATATAAGCTAAGCTAAAATGATATTAGCTTGCATCCGCAGTAGAAAAATACTTATACTAAGTTGAAATAGGACATGGGAATTACTACTACAACTTCTACAATTCACTCTAGAACAATAGAAGCTCACATTTGCAGTAGAAAACTAGTTTGATAAAGAAAAGGTAAATGCGTGTTAATTCATGTGATGTGACCACATTTCTCCTATACTAGTGATATATGTGACGGGGCTAAAGGAGTTCGAAATTCGTCTGCATCACTATTAGCCTTCGCGCCTCCTTATAGATCTCGAAAAAAAGAACAGATAAGTAAAAGTCTTTGCAAGAATATAGCTACCTTGAGCAGGTATAGTACCAGCAGCCAATTCCACAGCAGAAAGTCCTGCAGCAACAATCCCTCTCAAAGCAATCCCCCTCCTACTTATCCCACATTTGCTCTCTTCATGGGTAACCAAAGAAATAAAGAATAAACATTAATCTCACATCTTACTATAGTTATGGTAGGAGAGGGGAAAAGACAGAAAAAATACAAAAGAAAACATGGAAAATTTAAGGAGTTGGTTTATCCCAGTTGCTATAGCTCTTGACCTTCGAGGCAATTCTCTCGGGTTCGAATCCTTATACCACCCTTTTCCACAAGCTAAACAGTTCGAAAACAACACGAACATTACCCCAATGCTTTCAAGTAGACTCTCGCATAAGCGGAGTAACAGGTCGGGTGTACCCAACCTTACCCCTATAGGCCTATACTACTATAGTAAAGGAACTTTTTCTAGTTGACTCTTAAGCTGAAATGCGTCGACCATCTTCGACTACTTCACTGTCATAAAAGGGCAAATAGTTACCAAAAAAAAAAAAAAAAGGAAGCTTACCAAGGTGACAAAATCTTGCAGGAGATATAAACCCCTTAGAGTTCAGAAACAAAAGCTGTGTTCTAAAGGCAGGGTTTGATGATGTAACACATAATGAAGAAGACAACATTGAAGTATATGCTTGTGATTACGTAACTGTTGTTAGTACACACAGGAATCTAGTTCCTGGCTAGCAAAGTATGCTTAGAAGTAAAGTGAAATTTAGTTGGAAAGTTGGTGATTGTTAGTGAGGTACGAACTTTGTGAGCATGGGGATTTTTATTTTTATATGTGGTTGCAGAAGGATCAGTGGCGTGGCTGAACGTTAGCGCCTAAGCGGTAAAAGCCAACTTTTGCCGAGATTTGAGTTTTTCTTTTACATGGGTGATCAAAATATTTTCAATGTTCTTTTTATATAATGATCTAACAATTATTAAACTCTACATACTGATTTTGTAGTTTGGAACTTTATCAGCATCATAACTAAAATTATTAATCATTAGCTAGTACATAAAAGTTAAGGTACTGCTTCGTAACATTTATTTTATTTTTGTTTATTAAGAATTAGAATTGATTTTGTTACTAAGAGTTTTCAAAAACAATTTTTTTTAATTTAATTTACCTAAAATGATTTTCCCATATAAGGTTAAATTTATTTGTTTTCTCAAACTCTTTTTTTTGGAAAACTAATTAAACACTAGGAAAATTAAATTAAGTTACCCAAGCCTATATGAACACCATCAAGCAAAATAAGTTGAAACCGAGCCTAAATTTGGGATTAATTCTTTTCCCAATCTTGTATGGGAAAATCATTTAACTTTATCGTATCATAAACTAAAGTTAGGTGGTACATAAAAGTTCAGGTAGTGCATTGTAACATTTATTTTATTTTTGTT
>CAAKMY010039675.1:0-11277 GCA_901111285.1 Corrigiola litoralis
CTTATCATCAGATCTTATCTTAACATAAGCATCACAACCCCAAATCTTGACAAATGACAAAGACGGGACTTTCCCTTTCCATAACTCGTATGGAGTCTTTGTTGCAGACTTGGTCGGACTCCTGTTTAGTGAAAAGATTGCGGTAAGAAGTGCTAATCCCCAAAATGAGTCAGGAAGCTCGGTCTGACTCATCATAGACCTAACCATATCCAATAAGGTTCGGTTCCTCCTTTCCGCAACGCCATTTAACTGAGGCGTGCCGGGAGGGGTGAGCTGTGATAAAATACCACACTCCTTCAGATGATTATCGAAGTCAGTACTTAGATATTCGCCACCACGATCTGATCGTAAGGCTTTAATCTTTCTTCATAATTGGTTTTCCACTTCCTTTTCAAATTCCAAGAATTTATCAAAGGTCTCACTTTTATGCTTTCAACAAGAATGTAAATTGAAAATGGGCAAAGAATATCTTGGCCCAAAACAAATGGTTTCGAAAATGCTAAAGTTCTCTATTGTGCAAACTTATTCAGAGAAATAATCTTCAAATGAGCATACGAATTTGTACCTTACACAATAGATCTCGATCTTTCTCACCAATATTCATATACATGCATATAATAGGGGATCGCAGAAGTCAAAAATAAAATGACAACACGACGCAAGATAATTTGTCTTCTTCATAATACATGGGTGCCAAGCAGCAAGTTCAATCCATGTCAAATAATTTCAAACATTAAACATATTTCCAATGTTGATGGATTAGCTCATAAAACATATGTCCATGCTACGTACTTTGGGAGACATACTTTGGGAGCACATCTTGCTGTTTAGACATGAATACTATTCTTCGAAGATACATATAAAGGTTACTACCCATCCGACAAACCCCAATTTGTCAGGTTTAATTACACTAATTAAACATACCCACAAGACCTTACTGATCGCATGCATGAATCAAAGCTAGAAAGCAAGTTAATCACATTAAACTTACAAGCTTTGGGCGCTATCAATCACGATCCTCCTAGTCTCGATCTCGATATCAAGTCTTCAAGCATAGAAGACCTCCTCTTGTTGCACCCAAGGCTCCAACTCCAAGCACTTCTTGATCCTTGCTAGACAACCCAAGAAGAAACCCAACTAAACTAATTTAGCTAACCCTTAGCTAATCTATTAGATATTTATTAGGAGTTGAAAAGTGATGATGAGAAGATCGACAAACCTCTTCAACTTCTCTCTATAGATGAATATCTTGTGTTGTGTAAAATGAGATGAGATGATCTAGTGTTCTTCACTCTCTCTTGGTTTGTTTTTATAAGCAAACCTCATTAAGGGTATTAACGTCATTTCTTAAATGATTAATACCCAACAACACATTAAAATAACAATTAGTTTATTAATAAAGACCAAACTCTATTATATTACAAATCTTATGAATTTATTTATTTATTTATTATCTTATAATAAATTAGTAAATTAATTCACAATCCGTCGAATTCCTAACTCGACACATCACCTAATTAATTAGCTGACTAATCAGCTCTCCTAATCGGGTATGCACACATATCCTTATACATGTCATATAAATACAGAGTCAGATCATCCTTTAGGTGTGACCGAGAGGGATCAGTCAATTAACGCCTTCTCATGACAATAACGTCAAACCCTAGCAGGCCAATCGTTATTGATTTACGCTAATTAACTGATTTAACGATTTAATCAAATCCGAGTTTATTCTAATTGAGATTAACATGTAATCACTATTGTGGAGGACACATACTCCAACAACATACTATCGTTCTTTACATAACATACTATCATTGTCATTAATACTCCGTAAAATCTTCAAGCATAACCGGCATTACTATTTAGCATTGTATTTAATTTATTAATTAAAATTATCGCAAAAGTATTCAGAACAAAGGTTAATATCAAGGCATATGTTCAATTTAATCAGTATATCAATTGTACCCAAATAAATTAGGGAAATTCTCTAAAATACCCCCGAGGTTTGGCCAAAAAGTCTGCAATGCCCCTCTGTTTTTTTGAAAAAGCTAAAATGCCCTTGAGGTTGATTTTTCGACTCAGAATACCCTTAACAGGGACGACCGTTAGTTTTAGTCTACTTGTTGTTAGATTAGTTAATTCTAAGTTTATTAACTATATAATTAGATGGTAAATGTACTAATTTACCCTCATTTGTTTCTTCCTCATTAATGTAAGACTGTAAGATCAGTAAACAAGGGATAGTTTCTTCAAGCTTGAAAGCTTTGTAAGATCAGTAAGCGAAATTAAATTGAGAACTTTTGAGAAACAGCAACAAACTTCCCTGAAGTTAGAGGCTTGGGAGAATCAAAAGGAGAAGTTTTGTTGCTAATGAAGCTAATAATGTTACATCCCCATTTGAACAAACCATAGTAAACGAAGATTTAGGTGAAAGAAGTTAGTCCACTTTTGTCATGGTCTAAGAATATCAGGGTATTTAAGATGTTGTTGAAGTTGTAGACGTGGACGTATTGTTTGCTCTAATGAGATAGATTGTGCTTATGATCCGGGAGGGAACCAAACAGAATCAAAGCCCACCCCATCCTACACAATGCCTACCCCCACCCCTACGCACCTCACCTCATCCCGCAACCACCCCCACTATCCAACACCACCCTTCCTCGGTTTAGGGATCCGACCCCCCCCCCCATATCACCCTCTCCCTATTCTTATCCAACGCCAAGTCCATAAGCACGACCCCCACCCCATCGAGAACAAACATAAATCTGGAAGACAACCCCTTGATGATGTACAGTCCATCGACGCGGTCGGGGAGGAAGACGAGGGACTTAACAACCCTAGGGGTTGTGGACGTTGCCCGATGCCGGGGGGTTTGACGATGACGTCGTAGACGACGGCGAAGTTGGCGTGGAGGAGGAGGGTGAGTGTGAGGGTGGGGGAGGGGAGGTGGAGGGTTGATAGTTACAGGCGGAGGTGTGGGGCCGGAGGAGGGAGAGGAGGTGGATCTATTGAGTCTAGTAAGTAAGTTTGGGGGTGTTAGAGTGCCATTTTGGGGGGGGGGGGATTTGGGGATCTGACTGGAGTCTTAGGATGAGGTCCATTGAGTCTAATGTTGTAGGGTAGAGGATGAGGTCCATTGGGTCTCATTATGGGTATTCTAAGTTGAAAAATTGACCTTAGAGGCATTTTAGCTTTTTCGAAAAAAACTGAGGGGTATTCTAAATTTTTGGCCAAACCTCGGGGGCATTTTAGAGAATTTCCCAATAAATTACATAATTTTCTTTGTAGTTGGTTTCTGTTCTTGACATTATGCAATTGTGATGATTTCGAACACTTTAAATTACTTGTGAGGATTTCCAACAGTGCAATTAATTAGTGATGGATTCCAACTGGCCTTGACTCTTTGGATTCATACATCCCTTGGTCTTTGAGAAGATGTTTGGCTAATAGAGTCTTACACATACTTTCCCCCCTTCCGAGCCACGTAAATTGTAGTAGTAGTTAGTAATAGTTATATGCCTATAAATAATAAACGTTTCACTCACATTTTTTTTGTCTCACCATTGTTGTAGTAATTTCTTTTTTGTACTTTTTTCTATCAAACAATGGCCATGCCGGTAACTTCCACAAAATATGTCAAGCCTTTTTTCTGTTGTAATAAGTAACATGCCTAAAGACTATGAAAATGAAAAGCACATAGGCAAAATCCCTTCTAACCTGAAACATTTTCTACGTTTGGTCGAATACCCCGTTGATAACATTGTATCCGTTTGGACCCATAAGGGTTACCAAGGGTGTATTCTTCTTATATTCAAGAGCGACAAGAACAAATTTATGAAAGCAATGTCACTCCACCGCTATTTCAAAACCGAGAAACAAGGGAAATTACAGTGGCGTGATATGGCAAAGAATTCTGTTGATCTCTACGGTTGGATAGCCACTGATGAAGACTTGCATCTTCTAGGCAAATTCGCTGAAAAAATTGACATTGACCATGTCCCAGTAGAATGGCAAGGTGAAACACATGCTAATGAACTGGGGGAATTACCAATAGTACAACTAATTGAACAACACATGAGGTAGGTTCGAGAATTATATGTATTTTTTAAGATCATCAATTTTATATATGTTGTCTACTATCTTCATGTTTTCTGGAATGTGAGGGGCTTAAATGATCGCTCAAAAAATCAAGAAGTTTATAACTTCTTGATGAGGAATAAAGTGGACTTAACTAGAATCCTAGAGACAAGAGTAAAACAGCTGAATTCAGCTAGAATTTTGAGAAGTAAATTCAATGTTTTTTGCATTTTTGCAATTATAATTCACATTATAATGGCATAATTTGGGTATTGTGGAAATCCAGATATTTGGATGTGGAAGTTCTTTCTTCTCATGCTTAGTTTGTACATTTGAAGGTTTCCAAGATCCTAACTCAAGAGGTTATGTTGTCTCTTTTGTATATGGAGCCAATTTGGGTGAACATAGAATCCATGTTTGGAACTTTCTTCAGAGTTTTAGCTTGGGTATGTCTTCTCCTTGCTTAGTAGCAGGAGACTTCAATATTACTCTTTCAGAGGAGGAAAGAGTCAGCTCTTCTCCTTCAAATTCTAGGAACATGACAGAGTTCAAAGATGCATTATGTGCTGCAAGTCTGGTTGACTTGTCATACCAGGGATGTTTCTACACCTAGACAAATAAACAGGAAGGGGAAAAGAAAAGATGGTTCAAGCTTGACAGGGGGTTGGTGAATGCTGCATGGTTGTGCAAGTATCCAAATTCTTCAGCTTATTTTCCTGCTTTTAGGTGAATCTGATCATTCTCCTTGCCTTATTACTATCCCCGATGCTTCCAGATCAATTCCTATCATGTGCAGATACGTAAACCTATGGTCAGTTGATCCTGAATACCATACTATTGTTTCTAATACTTGGGAAACTCCAATAGTGGGAGCTCCTATGTTTGTTTTTAAGTTTAAGCTCAAAGTTGTCAAATATAGCTTGAAAGCTTTACATAAGAATAAATATTCTAGATTATCTGATCTTGAGGAGCAAGACATTAAATTAAAGGAGTTTTAAGTTACCGTCAAGCTAGTGGAAGAGAAACAAAGACAAGCTTAAGCCCCCATAATGGACACATAAATCAAACATATGGAGAAGGGGTGGATTCAGAATTGGAGAAAGATGGTGCGGAATTTAATTTTTTCATGTTAAAGATAAAAATAACCTTTACTTTCAACTGAGGGTGCGGGGGAAGTGGGATTTAAAGTTAACTTCAAGGTTTTTTCCTTTTTTAGGGTGCATTTGCACCCTCTTGCAACATACTACCTTCGCCACTGACTGGAGCTACACATTCGTCATAACATTGTAATTTCCCTAAGTTATACTAATTACGATGCTCGCATCAAATAAAGGCTAGTCAAAGCTGAAATGTTTGCTATGGAACATCAAAACATATATATTCAAACTATATTGCAAAGTATGCAACGGTACAGGAAACAAATACGATTGTTTTTCTCAGAAGAAAAATGACTACATGGGGTCACTTAAACACCATTTGGACAATACGCACACAATAAATTAAGCTAAGTTAAAGAATTACGTTAGCTTTGATTTCATCATAATACGTAGACATCTTAATTTTGATATTATTACATCGCTTTGTAATTTTGTCAAAATTAACCCCCCTCTTGATTAACTAGAGTTTATTTAATTATCATAACTCATAATTGTACGAAAAAAAATTCCCTTTCCTAGAGAGAAGTGAGACCTTATCTCTCTAGGATTATGACTGTTATGAGTACGTCAGCTCAATATAGATAAAAACTCCATTTTCCTTCATCTCTAGCTATTTTCTGTCATGGCTAAAAGGGGGAAACCTGCTAAAAAAGTTACTAAACCTAAAAGTCTAGAGTATTCTACATCCTCTGGTGCTAAAAAGAGTGGTACATTGGATGCTTCTTTTGTGGAACAACTTAACACTCCTCCAGCTGCTACGCTGGGAGACTTTATGGGCGGAATTGTACAACAAACACCTGCTCCACAAGTTCATGCAGTTTTTGTAAGTATTCATGCTCATGTCTCTTATGATGTGGGTGTAAAATTTGATTATGGGTCAGAAAGTATCTGACTTAGGCAAGAATGGTAGTGAAAAATATGGAAATGTTGGAGAATTGGTGGGTAGTGAGCTTGCTAAGGAAAAGGAGGGATCTTTGGCTAATGTTAGTGGGAATAATGGTAAGGAGGGAACTTTGCCTAAAATTAATGTTCCTCGAAAAACTCTGAATTATGCAAATCCTACCATAAGAAACAAGAAAGTATACATGCGGTTACACTATTATAAGGAGGTCAAAAATAGTGATGAAGTTCTAATCAAGGTAGCTGATGTACATCAGGAAGTGGAATACTGGCAAAATTGTCTTCTTGGTACACTTGTTGGTGCAAGGATAAATATAAAGCAAATTGAGGCTTACATTGAGAAAAATTGAAATCATGTTAAGCTGCCACCTGCCTTAAACCTCAAGAAGGGATGGTTTGTTCTTCGATTTGCAACTGCTAAAGATAGGGATGAAATTCTAAGAGGTGGGCCATGGAAAATAGGGAGAAATATGATGATCTTGAAGTGATAGTCTCCTGAGCTTCTGCATGACTTGGATACTTCTTCTACTGTTCCTATTTGGGTTTTGTTTCCAGAATTGGACCCTTATTTGTGGTCTTGCTCTGCTTTGAGCAAGTTGGCGAGTAAAATTGGTAATCTGTTATATGTTGTACCTATCATAACTAATAAAGAAAAAGTATCATTTGCTTGAGTTTTGATTGAACTAGATGTACCCAAAGAGATACAAACAAGCATAAGGATAACCTCTCCATATGTTGGCACTATCGTTTAGAGGGTTATCTATGAGTGGCTCCCACACCATTGCACTTCTTGTGGTCAGTTGGGTCATGATAAGTCGCATTGTAAGATATAAAAGACTCCAACTCTGTACCTATAGTTGTTCCTGTGGAACCAGCTATGAACAATGCTGGCAAGACTATAGAGATGCTAGTGACTGCTGATAATGTTCTTGTAAGAGATAAGCAACTAGTAGCTGATGATATGTTAGCAAAGAAGGCTGATTCAGAAGGGTTTACTACTGTCAAGAAGAATAAAGCTCTTATCTTTGTTAATAGGAGTGACCCTCAGGTTGCTAAGAGTGATGAATAGGCGGGTGAAAAAAGATTTTCTTCTTTGCAAAGTAATTCTATTGATGATGACAATAAAAGTGTTATTGTGGGAAATGATAATAGTGGAGATGACTGTGAGGAGGTATTTGATGCACCCCCCCCCCTCCGTTGCACCTGTTACATGAATACTTTATCATGGAACATTAGAGGCCTTAATGAGCCCCTAAAGTAACAGGAGGTAGTTTCCCTTATGAGGTCTAAAAAGATTGATATTGCTGTAATAAATGAAACAAGAGTAAGGGAGAAGAATTTTCAGAAAATTAAGAGGAGATTTGTTGGTTTCTCTCTTTTCCATAACTATGGTTATCATAGGAATGGTAGGCTTTGGTGCTTATGAAACCAAAGAAATGTGCAAGTTCAGATACTTAGAATTTCCAATTAATCTATACATTGTAGGGTGTTTTTTATAGTTGAAAACAAGCACTGTTACTTCACTTTTATATATGGTTTGAATGATCATGTGCTGAGGAGGGGTCTTTGGACTGAGCTTTGCGACTTTGTTGCCTCGGTTGACATACCTTGGGTCTGCTTAGGCGATTGGAACATTATGTATGATCCTGAGGAGAAAGTGAGTGAGACTCCTGCTCATATGGCAGAAATAGCTGAGTTCACTGAATGTTTGCATAGTGCTGGACTTTGTGATCTTCCTCCTTATGGTGCTAACTTTACCTGGACGAATTTCCAAGATGGTCATGCTAGAATTTGGGCAAAACTGGATCGAGCTATTGCAAATCAGGAGTGGATTAATTCTTTCCCATCCACTACAGTTGATCTTTTGCCTTGTGGGGTATCTGATCATACTCATGTGAAAAAAAGTGTTCCTCATGCTGTAGTGTATCTTCATCGACCCTTTAAGTTCCTAAATTGCTGGGTGGAGGATCCCTCTTTTGAGGATAGGATAAGGAGAGCTTGGTATTTTTTCAGGTTCAGGTACTAAGATGTACCAGTTCATGATGAAACTTAAGCCAGTCAAGGGTGAAATGAGAAAATTGAATAAAGTGGCCTATTTTAACATCACTGCTAGAGTTCTCTCGGCAAAGTAGGAACTTGAAGATAGTCAGAATGCAATTGAAGCTGACATTTTAAATGCCTCTTTGTATGAGAAAGAGAAGGTGCTGAAGAGTGCTTATTGTCAGGTGAAGAAAACGGAGTTGAGTATTCTGTTTCAGAGGGCAAAAATGAGGGATTTGAAGATGGGAGATGGGTCTACGAAATACTTTAATGATAGAGTTAAAGAAAGGAGATTGCAAGCTAATATTGGCATGATAAAAGACAAGGATGGTGCAATTGTTAAAACTGTAGCTGAGGTTTGTGAGGCTTTTGTAGCCTATTATAAACCTCTCCTTGTAGAAGTACAGAGGGTGGACAGTTTTGATCCTAGTTGCTTTATTGGAGCCAATATTACTGATAAGTAGAATCGGCTACTTTTTACTCCTATAAATAGTAGTGAGCTTTATACTGCTTTGAAGGCTATTTGTAGACGCCCAAATCCGTACTCACGGATTCAGCTATGTGATGATAAATAGACTGTGCAATGTGCCCTGTTCCATGACATTTCTTGGATGGACCTACGCCTGACCCTTGGATATATCCCTTCATTTCACAAACCTTCCTAAAATATCAGAGTCAGAAAATAATGGTACACTACTAACATTTCAGCTCCCGAGCTTACAATACATTAAAACCCGAGTTTACTGCTTAAAAGACATTTTTGCCCTCGATTATATTTATTAACCTTTCAAGACACCGAGAGTTCCAGGAATCGACTCTCTCTTGGTAAAGCCTGATCAATCCATGAGCATCAGCAGAGCAAAGGCCACAAAATAACATCTTTCAGCAAAGCAATCCACTAAGGACTCGAGTTCCAAAGCTCAAACTAGACACCAGGCCTGCACAGAAACAGACCTGGAAGCTAGGAGCACATACTAGACCTGGCGCCTTAGTAGGCGCTAAGTCTAGCGCCTTCTTTGGAGGCGCGAGCCTCCTGTAGGGTTCCCCTGCTATATAGACCCCCCTCAGACCATTTCTGAGGGGTTCAACACTTTTCTGCCTCCAAAAATCATCTATGTCTCCCTCATTTCTAAGTCCTATGTTAGTCTTGTGAGAGAGCACCTTCTTCCTCTCTTCACACAACTGACTAGGCTCTAAAACATCCCTCTAACCTCCATTAAAGCACCCTCAATCACATAAAAAAGGCCCATAAACACATCTAAACACATCCATTATTGCGAGGGGTCCATCTAGATCCCTTACCACCAAGAAATCAAGTGCACCAAGGCGTTATACACTGCCGTAGGTCTCCTGAAGGCCTTCTAATCGAGAACTCACCATTTTCATGCTTTATATAAACTATTTAATAGAGTAGTTTATTTATGCTTTGCTTGCTATTTACTTGATGCATTTCATATCATTATCACCTAAACAACAACATTAATTAATCCACTAGTAAAGGAAAATGAAACCAGTAGGTGATGGTACATCCTACCATCACCCTATCTGGGTACTTTGCCCCCAAATCTAGAACTTTGGTACGCTCTACCAGAGGAGTCATCCATGAAAAAACCCTAGATTCGAGCAAAACCTTGCTCCAATCTATATCTCATGTACCCTCATGGGTCTGAGTCTATATGTGTGAGGTTCGCGGTTTTCAAGGTACCTCAACCCTTGGTGACGACTCCAGTCGATCGTACAGGTCAGACCAGAGGCACATTTCTGCCTCTGGAGCCTGGCGCCTACTTTCTAGGCGCCAGACCTGGCGCCTACTTTCTAGGCGCCAGACCTGGCGCCTTCCTTTCTGCCCCTATTCCTTGCATCTAACACCTACCAGAACCAGGCAGAGGCACATTCTATGCCTCTATAACACGGCGCCAAACCTGGCGCCACTTTCAATGGCGCCAACCTCTGATTTGGTCCCTTTTCCACCCTCCTGAAGTGCACTGGCTCCTATCAGTCCCTGGGCACATATCCTGCCTTGCAAGATCGGTTAACCACAAAACTGACACCATGGGAGCCACGAAGGCTTGGCCAAGGGGTCCCTAACCCCCCAAGGCCTACTCTCTATGTGGTAGGGCTCTCGAGCGTCCGTACAGTAGTGAAAGCGGGACCCCCCCCCTGATCTGCACTACGGGCGACGGCACTCACACTATTGATGATACTAAGGCACTAGGATCCGATGGATTGACAGCTGCATTTGTCAAGAAATCATGGTCTAGTGTAGGGAATGATTTGTGTGATGCAATAAGGGATTGAGATCAGGCCAAATGTTGAAGAAAGATAATACTACCCTTCTTACTTTGGTTCCTAAATGGAGCTCTCCTGAAACTGTCCAAGACTTCAAGCCAATTTCTTGTTGCTCAACAATTTACAAGATTATTAGTAAGGTCTTGGTTAGTAGGCTACAAAGTGTGATTGCTTCTATAATATGTCCTGAGCAAGCTGCTCTTTTGTAGAACATAAATTTATTTGACAATGTGATGCTTGCCTAGGAGCTAGCAAGGAAATATGATAGGAAATCCATCTCTCCAAGGTGTATTATCAAGGTAGATGTGAGAAAAGACTTCAACTCAGGTCTTTTAGTAGTCAACTTCTTAAAGCTTATGGGTTTGGTGAGCAGTTTATTAGATGGATTGTTGTTTGTATATCAACTACTAGTTTCACTCTGAATGTCAATGGTTCTACTAGTGGTTTTTTTAGTGGCAGAATGGGGCTTAGAAAGGGTGACCCTCTTTCCCCATATATCTTTGTTAAGTGCATGGAAGGATTGTCTAGGATGCTGAGGGTTGTTCAAAAAACAAGTGTTTTTTCCTACCATACTGTAGACACCCCAATGTGTCACATTGTCAATTGCCCATTGATGATAACTAAACTAGGTAATGTGCTTAGACGAACGATTTATCTTAACTGTGATCGGTTTCACCATCTCGAGCCATAAACACCTTCATACCACATTCATACCATTATTACCGTTCTATGACTAAATATGCCCGAAAATATGCGTAAGCCGTATTTTCAGCCTATGACTGACTGAGCCTGCATCACAGGCCCAAAATCA
>CAAKMY010039677.1:0-10261 GCA_901111285.1 Corrigiola litoralis
AAAAATAAGTAAAGTTCAGGAAAATAAGTAAAAATAAGTAAAGTTTAGAAAAATAAGTAAAAATAAGAAAAGTTCAGAAACAATCAGGAAAAATAAGAAAAATTCAGATAAGATAAGATAAGATAAGTGAAAATAAGTTGAAGAAAACAGGCCCTAACTCTCTTGATATTGCAATCAAAGATGATGTCCCGCTTGGAACATTTCATAATCTGATGTGCCACACCCCTCTGCGTTGGAACAAACAATTGGTTTTTGATCTGTTCGAGCAAGAATGTGCTGTGGACATCCTCAAGATTGAACTCCCTTCAAGGGAGACTGCAGACGAGTACTATTGGGCCCATTCGAAAAATGGTAAGTACTCTGTTAAATCTGGATATGCCCATTTCATGTTAGGTGACCCTGAAACTATTGTGGTGCCGGACCCGAAACAGAAATTTTGAAAAAAAATTTGGGGCCTGGACATCCTGCCCAAGTGGAAACGCTTCACTTGGAAACTCATTAATGGAGCGATTGCCACCAAAAACAAGTTGGCTTCTAGGGGTCTCCTTGCAAATGATCTTTGTGTTTTCTGTCGCAACTGTGATGAAACACTAGATCATCTTTTTAGATATTGTTTACTCACCCAGCATGTTTGGAGTTGCTCGGATCTGGAGACTAACATCCAAGCTTCAAGTCTCATTCCAACAAGGAAATGGATCACGAACATGATCCTGTTATTACATAAGCTAAAGGATGACATCGATAGGGTTAATCTTTTCTTGGCTACACTCTGGGCGATTTGGCTACACCGAAATGATGTCATTTTTAATAGTGTTAACGTCAACCCTTAGAGTATTTTGAGCTGCCTAAAGGACAGATTTAGAGAGGCTATCAATTGTAAAAAACCTCACGATTAACAATAATCTTGTGGACCTCCCTGGCATCAAAGAGCCTCCGGGGTTTGTGCTGGATAAGTTTGGTTGTCAGGCAAATGTGACCCCAAATGGTTGTGTCATCGAGGTTGATGCCTCCTGGAAGGCAGGTGACTCAGAGGCAGTGGCTGCCTGGATTAGCTGGCATACTTATAGAATTGACAGGTTGAATGAAGAGACTATTTCAAGATTTTCAGCTTCCCCTCTCCAAATGGAGGCCGTTGCTATACTAGAGGGTCTTCAGTGGGCCCAGACACGAGGAATAAATCATGTTAAAGTTTTCACAGATAGTCTGGTCGCAATCCATGTCCTGAATGGGGACTACTCAGCCCCGATTGATTGCAAATGGACTTTTGATAGTCTTCGGGATGTAAGTATGAGTTTCGGTACCTGCTGGATTGTCAAGGCGGATCGAAACATGGTAGATCAAGCGCACAAGCTGGCCACGAAGACTAGAATAAATAATAATATCGCTACCAATTAAGTTGGTCTTAGTTTGGGTTCTCTTTTGTCAAAAAAAAATAAAATATTACAGTAATTTAATGTACCAAACAAAAAGAACATTACAGTAATATAGAATAAATGCTCTTGCAGTAGCAAATGTGTGATGCTTGCGCATATTTATAAAATAATAAAAAAACAAAAGAATTGTTATTGTTTTGTGGTAAAAATTGAGAAGTTGTATATCCTAGGTTGCTCTATTCCCCCACTCACTACCCACTTCCCTTCAATCTATGTACTGAATCGACCTTTGTATTTCATGTGGACAGAAAAAATTTGGCTACAATTAAAGTTTATCATCCAATTATGGAATAATCTATATTGGCACTTTAAGTAAAACAAATGGACATTAGGATTTCGTTCCAACATAAGAGCGTTGGAAAAGGATGGGTGATGCTTGTTTTAAATTTGGTACTATGATGAGTTATGCTTGTTGAGATGCATTCCCTGCATTAGAATATTTTTCTAGATCAAGAATTGTGTATGTGCTACTGCTGCTAGGTCCGCTACTGGTACCACTACACATTGTTGTTATGGTAGATGAACTTATACTTGTCAAATGCAATAAATGGAGGGAACTTGGTTTCTGTACGACAGTTAGAACAAGTTTGCTATACTCATGAACTGGGGCTCAATAACAGATTAGCTTTCTAAATGAGGAAGGGTGAACCAAATTGTAAGTGATCTTTTTGAATTTCTAAGTGAAGATATAGAGTGGACTAAGCAAAACATATAAACAAAGCACTTCTTATTTTGTAGTATTAGTCTCATCGAGTTAACAATCGGTCGGGATGGGGCGATTACAGATGGGGTTACTTGGTTTTATGGTCATTTCAGGATATGAAACCTGGATAGATTTGAGTTTGGATTCTTCAGAACTATAATTTTGTTGGATTTGTGATTGGTCGGATTTGTTTGGGGCAGAGGCACTTTTAAATCTTCTAAATTTGTCTCTTTTTATATTAAATCAATAACATTTTTATTCAATATTATACTTTTTTCATGACAAAATATTTTTGTTAGTATATAAACACAAAATGAGTTTTAGAAGACTTTTTTATTACAATGGACTAAAGTTGTATCGGGTCGGTCATGTTCCGCAAAATTACGGGTTTCTGGTCAAATTGGGTCAATTTCGAGCTTTCTAATTTTTCTATTAAATCGAGGATTCGGATAATTGTTGGGTCTGATCGATTTCGGATTGTGATATTCGGGTTATATGAGGTCAGGGTTCGAGTAGGTATGTTGTACGGAGTATGCCGTATGGTCTTGGATTTCAAGGGAACCCTACGAGTCTGTCATTTGCTGCCATAAATAATGAATGGCCATATGACAGAGTGGAAATGTGGAGAATTTTAACCACTGAGTTTTCTGCCACTTGTCAGAAGGAATTTTGACAATTTATGAAAGTACATTGTTCACTCATCCCCTTCCCTTGAAGCAAGGCTTTTTCTTCGGTGCGGGGGAGCACGAGTCATGAGAATATGAGATGGTGTTGGCCTGAAGCAAGATTGTATTTGCTCACTATCATCAGCTGATAATTGGTAAAATACAGCACCTACAGGCTGCCAATGCAGGTGGTGTATAATGCACTATGAAGTTCTTCAAGATGTGTATTCATTCTAGTTAATTCTATTTGAGTAAGAGTAATGCCATGTTATGATAATTTAGACTAGGTGGGTTATGTTCATTTTTCGAGAAATTTTAGGAAATAAAATAAAAGCATATGAACCAAAAGAAAATGCTAATTGTGAATCCAATAATGTTATACAACTTCAAAAAAAACAATCGAGTAGACTATGTACGTCTGGCTAGTGTAAATTATCCCTTGATTTCGTTCACATAAATTATGAATATTTTACGTCTTATTTGTTAAACTCTTATAACAATGCTTATAATTGGATGAGTTAGGTCGATTCGGGGGGGGGGGGGGGTTAAATGTAAACGAGTTGGAAAACCCTATAATCCAAACCCAATATGTGTAGTACTACTTCCGTCTCGTTTATTTCTCAATTATTTGTTGTTTATTATCTTTAACGATCATATTTTTACCATCAATAACTCATGAAATAAATAAAAAATATAACAAAACTCTAATGATTAGTTTTGTATTTAACAATACTTATATATGTATCTACTTCTATAATTCTTTAAATAGTGTTATTAGTAGAAAATATATAGAGTTAATAATGACCAAAGCATGATCTCAATTAAATAGTGTCAAAAACTACATTTTGAAAAGTGAATAAAACAGAGAAAATAAATTAGCAGTAAAATTCAACCCAACCTAATATATGCTTAAATGCGACAATCTAAATCCGACCTAGTTCACACAGTTTTATAACTATTTATTTGCCACTCGTCTTCTTATATGCCTGCTTTTAACTTTTTATGGCTCCTAATTCGAGTAAATTGGCTCATATGAGCTATGTCTAGAACTTGACTTTGATTTAATAATCATGCGAGTTGGAATAAGTTATTTTAGGGTTGAGATTTTCAGCCTTAAATTTATCCAAATAAAAGGTAAATTGATCATATTTAATTATTTACTTGAATGAGAGATAGTACATTGACACCTCCATAATGTGTAATTCTTTCAGTTTTAAACTTGTCAATACAAATGTTCAAGAATTAACAAATATCATTTCAACTTTATACTAGAGTAACAACTTTCTATCAAATTACTTTTATTAACTCATGGAGTACCACTTAGACACTAACCATGTACTTTTTTTTTCTGTTAAAAGTCACTTATATATTTTTTGTTGAACTTGAAATCATTGAGGAGTTGCATCTTAGGAGGGTTAGAGATAATCAACATACTTAGGTTCAGAGGATTCTTTAAGGGTTCTTAATAATTAATCAAGACAAAAGGTGTTCTTAAATCTTTGATCACTTTACTTTGCCCAATTAGGATTTAGAAGTGACGAAATTGATACACTCGTTGGAATTCTCAGCAGCTGTAGTACATATTTATAAATGTTCTAATTAATTTTCGATTACTCTTATCCGATGAGATTCTGGCCGGAATTTGACATTGTGATTGAATTGCACTAAACCTTATGAGCGTCAATTGAAAGTTAAGCTGCTTATATGCGTAACAAAAGCAAATGCTTATTTTCACATTTCTGCCTTAAACCCACGTTACGGATCGCCCAGCGTAAAATGAAGTAAATAAAATAGACACTCTTTATTTGACCAGCATGAAAATGCTCGATCATATGACTTTGAAAACAACTGCAGGCTGTGTTTGCTGTTATTCAAAGATAATTTTCTAAAAGAGTGATTAAGGTCATATGATGGCTCTGACATCAACCATTTGGGTGAGCACCTCACTCATACTTTGAGGTTAATCATTACAACAACTACAAGCAAGTGGGACGCGAATGCTGTACGCACATGTAAAACCAAAAAGAGAGATGGCCCTGGAACTGTAAGAGTGTAAAAGCATAAAGAGTTTAGCCAGAGATCTGTACTGAAATCCAAGAGGAAGGATGTAACGATAAGGATCTTGCGGAATTTTAACTTTTTAACGGTAAGGATGTAATGATAAAGAGTTTAGCTGGAAAGTTCTTGGTTTGATCCCATTGTAACTTAATTTTTGACAGTTCTATGTATTTAAGGGAAATTTAGTATCTGTTTGGCCTAATTTTTAAAAAACTGTTTGTACTTCTTAGAAATAGTTTATCTAAAAACTGGTTTTAGAAAAAAATTGTTAAGTTTGGCCTAATTTATAGTAAAAGTGTTTTATAACGTTTGAAGTGTTTGACCTACTTATTTCTACACATAGTTTTTTTTTTTTTTTAGAAAGTTTGAATATTGCATATATGGGATAACAAAAGATTTTCCATCTTTAAATAATAGCTTTTACAAGAAATAGAAACAAAAGCAGCATTTTGGTGCTTCTGTCTTTGGGGGTCAAAAACTGCTTTTTGGGCTTTTCAAAAACTATTTTGGATTTTTAAAAAATACTATATTTGGCCAAGCTTACAACTTTTGGGTTGAAAAACATTTCCAAAAGTTAGGCCAAATACATACTTGATAGTATCAAATTGCAAATACTATTTAGTAGCTGTTAACCTGCTAAACCATCTAATGAATTTTCCCCTGGTTTGTTGCAATTATCTGGTAATCTTTAAACAAAAAATAGAACCCAATTTTGGGACATATGCTCCCTAATAGCTCCAGTTCCTATTTAAGTTCAGGAATCTAATGTGAACCCTTTTAAAATAGTAATACATGGATAGGTTACCAAACTCTGCATGTTCATGCTCTGGTATCAATCCAACCTATTTTATTTAGACGGTAAAGACTTGATGGTTGGTGTGTAATTTCCGTTTGGCGGCAGTAGTTGTTACTAGTTCATCTACTGCGTTATTGGTGAATCATGATTGTGATCGTGGTAAATGTTCGAAATCATGAGTTAGCCATTTGCTACTTTAGAGTTTTGACCCTTACAATTTTTCTTTTTTCATTGGGACCAAATTAATTCTTGTACGAAGGAAATCACTAACACCATATTCTGCATGTTTATAATCGTAAGTGATTTTTTTATGGTCAAGCCTTTCGATGGTTGAAATTCATTGTTAGTAATAAACAGTTTAGATTAAAAGGAGTGGCATGATTACATTTCTTGTGTCACCAATGTAGAATAAAATGACTAAGAAGTGAAAATTAAACCACTATTACAGTACTAAGGGTGTGTTCGGTAACGATAGCTGTTTAATAGCTGTTAGCTGTAATCGGTAGTTGTAGTTGTTATAAGCTGTCAAATACTAGTTTTTAGCGGTAGTTGTCAATATGAGAGTGTTCGGTAGAAATATTAGTTGTTGCTAAACTATGTTCATTATATTTTATTTTATTTTTAGTTTTAAAACGAAATAGTACATAAATATGATGTCTCTGTAATTAAAAAAACTAAAATTAAACAAATAACTCAAATTATAATATGAGTTTTATATATACCTAATGATATGAAAGCAAACAGAGTAATAGCTAGAAGTAATATCAAAGGAAGATGGATAGAGTTATTAGGAGAAAAATATGGGATTATAATAAAAATGTGAGTTAAAAAAAAAAAAAACAAAGAAAAAAGTAGTTGTGCATCCTTTAAATGTTAGAAATGATAGCCTTCTAAAAATGACCTTTCAACAGCTACATATTTTTCAAAAGCTACCTCACAAACTAATTATCAAACACTATTAGTAGTGGTTTGACCCAGTCCAACCACAGAAGGCTACTCTAAAAGCTGCTACCTAGGTTGCACGGACACGCCACCTCACTAGCGTACCCGCACCCGACACTGAGTCGGATACGGACACGGGTAAATACGTGTCCGACTCCCCAAAATCCGTGTCCATTTTTGTTTATCATTTGGGTACGACGGACACGAACCGATACGGTTTGGTTCACTAAGGGACACGGTCGGATACGGTTTTTAGAATAGGGACACGGTTTTTTTTGGATGAAATGATTCAAAATCAAAAGCAACCCAAATGACTTCTCTCTCGCAGTTCTACACTCAGTCACATGCACCTCTTCACACCCCCACTCCCTCTCTCTTTCGCACAAACCGGAGACGCCACTGCTGCAACTCACGACTACAGCAGCAAGCAACACACCTCTATGCTTATTTTTGGTGAATGGAGTTTAGAGTGATCAGTGAGGACTAAGTAATGATGGGTGAAATGTTTTCTTTTTCTTTCACTCTCATGGTTTTTGGTCAGATTGTAAAATGATGCTTAAGGGCTCATATTAAATTACTAATCCAGTTTTTAAGGCCAATATGTACGTTAAGTAACAAATTTTCAGTGGTTTTTTGAGGAGTATTTTAAATTTTCTCTTTAAAAATATGTATATTGTATTTTACTTTGCCGTACCCGTGTCCCCTATTTTTTAGGATGACGTATCCCCGTACCCGTATCGTATCCGTATCGGTGCAAACTAGGCTACTACCGAACACACCCTAAGTCAATGGAGGGGGCAGGAGAAGCTTAAACCAATATGATCTTTACTTCTCTTTAAACATTATCACGACATTTAGAATTATCCGTAAGTAGGGTTTGCGAATTTACAATATGTCTTGGAATCTTAATTTAGAAGGCAGTTAAGCATGAGAGAGCCGAACTGAAAAAGATGCCAAAATAAATATTCGCCCACCGTGGGGCTCGAACCCACGACCACAAGGTTAAGAGCCTTGCGCTCTACCAACTGAGCTAGACGGGCAAGTTGACACATATTTTCCTATAAAGCTAAATATATATATGTCTCCCTTTCTTTGTTTTCGTCCCTTCATTTTCCGGTAGAGTAATCTGTGCTTAGTCCCCTTTTCTTGGACTAACATATCTAGACTTGCTTTAAAATTTGACTCTTTACTTTTGTAATCTATAAAATTTGATTTTTATTTGCCATCTTCCATTGTAACTTTGTAAGTAAACGTTCTACATTTTTGCCCATTCACATCCCATTTTAGTATTTATTTTTAATAGATAGCGATAACAAATCTTATCGACTACATAGCAATCAACACATAACAATCTACAATCTGATATTCACCAAAAAAAGAAAAACAAAATAACAATCTACAATCTAATGTTAGTAACAATAGTTCGAAAGAGCCCTTCAGTACCCCACTACGATATTTTTTTTTACTTTTAGAGCGAGCGGATTCCAACTGATTTTGGTTCCTAGTTCAACATTAACTTTATTTTATACCCATGTGAATATATTGTTGAAACAATGGGGAAAAACTTAAGCCTATATGAATACATGTTGGACAAATAAATTTGGTTGGAATGTAAGCAACTTAGAAGCCTCATGGTTTTTTTTTCTGGTATAGGAGCAAACAAAGACAAATATAAGAACAAACCAAATAGCCAATCACACAATTAGCTGCAATACTTCTATCTTCTAAAACATTTCTTGATCTAAAATTGAGAAATGCCATTGTTCCGAGGCAAGGTATAGCCATATAGGCTGTGGTTGACCTTTTTTTTTTTTTTTTTGAAATAAGGCTGTGGTTGACTTTTGTAGTGCAAATAGTTGCTTATGAAATTGCGGTAAAAACATAACAGCTCCCTTGCCATTTGATCATCCTAAAGCAGTTTGGCTTGAATATAGAGCTTGAATCTTATGTTGGATTCCAAATATGGTAACTCAAACTAATTGACTGCTAATTCTTCAGTTGAGACTTCAACAGGCATTCACAATTTTCAAAATTGGTAGACTTGGTCTCGCGGATGTTACAATTGCTCTTCAAATTACATAGCACATTATCACGGCTATGAGCTATAGCATTTGTTCAAAAAGAGAGAAATCAAACCATAAACTTCTAAAAAGATTAGGTTACTACTACTCCTAGTTCTTATCTGCTTTAGAATCAAGATGCTTCCAAGGATTTAGAGCTTCTCTCATAGCCTGAGCTTCAGGTGAAACTTCCCATGCCCGCTTCTCAGATTCTAGAACGGTTACCTTGTCATCTGCAGTAGAAAACATAGCATCAGGCAGATGAAAGGCTCTAAGTCCGACCTCAAACTATGAGACATTCTGAAATACTCGTCTTTTGAAACTCACTATTGTAAATAATAATGAATGGATGAAAGAATGCAATTGTGTAGACTAGATACAGGACTCGAGAGGTAACGATTGCATCAGAAAAATCAAGCAACAGCACGAATAAACTAAAGTTTTCTGTCAGCAGAAGGCTCCTCGCAAAACATCAGTCTAGGAACAGAACAACATAAGATGGTTTCTGATCTCGAAAAACAGATTAGGGGTAACAGATATTACAGGATCTAATCGAACGAAAAGTTTACAAAATTGTTGTCAGACAAGAACGGAAAAATGAAAAGGCAAACACATGGATGCAAGAGATTTGTCGCAAAAGAACTTTTTGCTGGTAACATAAATTGATTTCTCGTGTTTGACTCTTTATGTCGTGAAGATATGTTCTATTCTTTCCATTTCCCATTTTCCCTTTGCATCTTGTATTTCTTTTTCTTTCAAAGCTGTTAACACAAACAGTTTTCAATGTCTGAAATATCCCAGGCTGGGCCAGCAAGAGATCAATCAAGAACTAGATACAAGAGAATGAAGACACTGTGCTGTAGACATGATCACATACGACATAAGCATCCAGAGGCATGCCCTTCAGGCCTCCAGCCATGTAGAAGATGACTTTGAAGCATAAAATTCAAGAGTTCTGACAATAGAAAAACAGCATAATCTATCTCATTTTAGAAGAACTGTTTCCCTATCCTAAAATTTTCAAAGAACTCTGATGCAAGATTAAGAGGACTCGAATAATCATGCAACAATTTGTACACTAAAGACTTCCTACGCCACCAAGTGCCTAAAATAGGCTTGTTTGGGAACTGAAACATAGAAATGTCTTAATCAGCCCCTTTCCCAACCCTTTCCAACTATATGCCTGTAAACATCCAAAGTGTAATGAAAGTGGACAAACCAAAGGCTTCTTCTGGACCCTAATTCCCTAAATTCAGATAAATCTCATGTTACATGCTAAGTGAACTACGACAGACAATCACATTAAGTCGCCATGAGGCCCGTGATTAGAAGAGACATATAACAATTCTTGGGAGGTTAAATTTAATGCAGGAGCATATTGATACCGACATAATTGTGGCTTAAAATAACAATTTAATGGCATAAGTAAATTTTGAAAGAGGATTACTAATAGATACACATCAAAAATTTAATGCAGGGGAAGAGGAGGTGATGGTGAGAAGAGAGAAAAGAAGGAGGTTCGGGTCAAAACATGGTTAGGAGTATAGGTTTGGGGTCAAATGGACTATTTTAGGAATAAATGAGCCAAAGTTCGGCTTATTGTG
>CAAKMY010039680.1:0-12846 GCA_901111285.1 Corrigiola litoralis
TAATAATTTAGTCAAACATTGAGTATAAAAATCATTTAGATTATGATAGGTTATGTCAAAAGGATTAAGGCTATGTTTGGTAAAACTGACTGAAAAGGTAACTGGAAACTGAAAAGGTATCTGAAAACTGAAAAGGTGACTGGAAATTTAAGGTGACTGAAATTGTTGGATCAGGTACACCATGTAGCTTATTATTTCAGGTGACGGGAATCTATTTCAGGTAGCGTTACCAAACGACCTTAAAATTTAAGCTACCTGAAATTTTGGTCAAACTAGACACCCTAGTCAAATAAGGAGACTGAAATGTCTTACCAAACACACTCTAAGTTTATAACTTAAATGAATTAACAGGTCAGGTCAACCCGAGTTTTGATTGGGTTGGGTTAGGGTTGAGATTTCTGACCCATTTAACTAAACAGGTCGGGTCCAGGTCATGGGATTTCAACCCGCTAACCTGCCAACCCGAACACGAACCCGACCTGACCTACCTATTTGCCAGCTCTAGGTTATCCCAATGGTCACTAGTTGATAAGTACCAGCATCATTGGCACAAACATGCGCGTTACCAAGCTGCCAAAGCCACTTGGTTGTGCCAACAACAGGTAAGTACCAGAACCTGCTATAATAAAAACTTCCGACTTCGAACATGGGCTTCAAGCCAATTGGTCATGTGCTCCTTCCCTAAAAGTTGTACTCTTTAGATACAAATATTGACAAAGACCAACATAGACAGGCTATTGACCAAGTATTATATGCATAATGCCAGTCTACCTCAAAAACTAGAAGAGAAACTAGATAAGACTAATTGAATGGTGGTGGGGACTATGTAACAATTACAAAATGATTCAGACACAATGCTATTTAAATCAGCAGCCAATTCAGACAATTATGGCAACTAAAAATGATAAATTTATTAAAAAAATGGTAATATCTTGTATATATACAACAAAAAATGAATGACAATTGCTTTTCTTTCCCCTCGTAGCTTTGCTCTTCTTTCTTTAGAAATAAAAAATAAAAAATTACAATAGTAGCAGTAGTTCTGCCTGATACAACACTTTCTTAATTGGCTGATCCCCCAGCCCCAGCTTTTTAATGCAGGGAAGGGAAAGCCATTACATTGTGGAGTATAATTTTGACTAGACAAAATTTATCTCGAACCTGTGTCTGTTGCGCCGACTGAGACCTTGCGGTTCCGCCTTCTACCTCTTCCTCTCCTAGGTGGGTTTCTACGGTTTGGTGGATTTTCAGTCCTAGTAGCAGGTGGCGGCGGGGGCAGCAGAGGAGGTGGCGGGGACAGCAGAGGAAATGGTGGAGGCAGGAAAGGAGGTGGTGGCAGAGACAGCAGAGGGGGAGGCAAGGCAAGTGCAAGTGGAGGAGGATGAATAGCAGCTAATTTTTGAGCCTCCTTTTGCGCTAAAACGTCCTTGTGATAACCCTGATTATTAAAGCAAATAATAACGTAATATTAGAAAGGCATAGTATTTCCTCAATTTGATTCATGAGGAAGATACATGTATGTTTTTCCGAGGACAATCAAAAATCATAGCTGACAAGGATTCGGATGACAACCAGCTTATCGAGCCAGGAAAATGAGGTTTATGTTAGAGAGAGAAGTTGGATTGGCAGATAAATGAAAATCCCTAAAACAAATGCAATCAAGGTGCTAAATAAAACAAACGAGTTACCTGAACGACGAAATTGCGCCTTTCACAGTCCAAAAACATGTTGACAGTCCAGTTTACCTTCTTCCTAATATTATCTCTAACAGTCGAAAAACTGATTTGGTCCCGGGAAGTAAAACGATCAACCTCATTGAACCATAGACAGCTAAAGAGATTAGAGATCGGAACATGCTCCCGAAGTATAACACACCCTTCAGGGACATCTGCAAACAAAGTGGTACATTGAAAATGCATTACCATCAGAGAAAGACACACAAAAAGTTTAGTAATCTCAACTTTCAGAAAATTTCATAACTCAAAATTCTTTTAAGTTACTATAAGGCTCATTTGGTACTACCTGATAGATCAAAGACATTGGAATCAAGACTAAAGGTAACGTTTCATATCTCATGTACATGTGTGTGACAATGGCAATGGATAGCTAAAAGTGAAAAGAATACACAGGATTATATATCATTACTTTCAGATATTATATTTTACAAAATTGTTAGACAAACTAGCAAAGGATACTGACACTTTCAATTATTTCATACAATAATGTAAACAAAAATGATATAAACAAAATAATGTAAACAAAAATGTTAAGAATGTAATGTTATAGAAAGCAATACATAATTACTAGATGCAAATGCCATATTTATCCAAAGAAGCAAAATTATTCTTCCACTTGGTTTGAAGGTATATTACTGAATTTTCTCAAATTATACAATGCAATAATTATCTTTTCAGATCATTTGATTCACATAGGTCTTGTAAGACAACATCTTCTAAGATTTTTTTGTGTGATTTAGTTTAAAATTTTGAGGAGGCTGTAGGTACCAAAGTTGATGATATTGAATTAGACGTATCAGAAGTGTTAAACCTCAATATACTGCTCTACAAGACTTCCTAAATGTAAGTAGAAAAGAATTAAGCTTTAAGCAACTGACAGAGCTCTTACCACTTGTAATGGGAAGCTTATCCAGCGAATATGGTCTTAACCCTTCTTTTTTATAAAACTCAATCTGAAAATCAATGGAGGCATTCTCATATTTTCCAGCTGCTTTGTTAGCCTCAGCTTCTACAAATACATCAAAACGCTTATAATGTCTGGATATGGCAAAAGTCGCATTTTGTCTCCACAAAAATCTGCAGTGAGAACAGAACAAATTCTTAAAAGCACATCCAACGGTGTGGTGACTGAAAGGCCTTATCAACAGGAATCATGGAGTAAGCAACCACTGCTAGTGGAAACTGAGCCAGAATTTCAGCACCTTGGATATTATATAAGAAATTGAAACAACACAAGTATCATGCAGACATGTATCATATTAACCAACCTGTAATAATGCTACAGAAATTGATGAACAAAAATAGTGGACAAGTCACAAACAGAAAATTCCTCAAGTACTAGTCCTCAAATTAGATCCGTACTCTTATAGTTTGATTGCCATCTCAAGATGTCCCTGAACATATATCCAAAATAGACCCTTGATCAAGATTATCTATCTCCTTTAAGTGGAATCCTAAGAGATCAAGTTCATCAAGAAAGCACCATGCTCATCCTTTAGCAGAAGACTTTGCCAAGCCTCAATCAATTTCCACATGTTGGGCTTACAGTGTTGTGCCAAGCCAAGTAACCATAGTTAAGATACCCCCCAACTATTAAACTTCATCAACAACAGCCACTGCACAATTCTCAATGAGTTAGAGGTCAGGCTACGCTTACATTTACATCTGGAACGTTAGGATCAAAAGTGGGTTGTTATCATCATTAGTTTATGACTTCATATCAGAAATCAGAATACATAAAGCAGTATGCACATTCAGTTTTAGGACAAAGTTCACACTGGCTTGTGTTGGGTCACCTATGTTAGATTATGATTAGTTTCCAGTTCTCGAATGAAGTACTTTTGTAATGCCGTATAGTTACCTTTTATCAAATTTTATTCTATGAGGACTGCGTGTATAATTAATTTTTATATTTCAATATAAAGACAATTATCGGAAATAAATGGGAAAACAAGTGTCAATATGAGGTTAATCTTGATCTATCATTCTGCTTTGTATGTTAAAAGTTCGATTAGGTGTGCACCCAACTGCTGAACTTTGAGAATGGTACCTGGACTGCTGGACAAGGCACAGAAAATGCCCTAAGCTAGCTATTGTACGAAGAACAGCTTACCGTAGCTCACATATAGGATACAATAATATCGGTTTAGAAATTTACAAACTAAAACGGGTTTGATTATATAAGAAGTCACCACTCACCTTTCAAGGATGCGGTATGGGTCCTCAACGAGTTCAAGCTTCCCATCCATCCATAAAGAATAACGAGCATTAGGGAACAATCTGTGCAGTAGAAGCTTTGGGACCTGTTGACAAGTAGAAGAAAATGATGTTATGGTACTAATGGCGCTTGTCACTACAGCAAGAATAAGGTTTCTCTCCAGCACAGAGTAACTAAAGTAACATTGAGCACAGAAAGCATCCAGTCACATCAGATGTCTACTCTCATATTATTACCAATTACAAAATGATTTCACAATCAAAATGTACAGCCAAAACAATGTATTCTACAGCCATCCTGAGTCCTGACGACCATTAATGATATCACACATAGCCATCTTTGAAGGCTGTTGACACCTAATTAGAGCAGAAAAATAGAGTATGTTCATTTCGAGCGGCATCTAACAGCACTAAACTTAGCTAGAAATTTTTTGCATCATCTACTTCTTGAGAAAATATAAAATTGATCAATCTTCATTGAACTATTGAGGGCCAAGTTACATCATAACGAACTAATCCAAATAGATATTATGAATATTACTTGCCTATAAAATGAAGTTTACTTACAGAAGCATGCACGCCCAAAGGCCCCCAACCCAGCTATCCCCCCAACACCCCCGGTTTTGAGTTTTCTATTCAATTTAAACAAAAGTTAACATATCTGAAACTAGCACTCTACCAGCCTTGAAAAGGGGGCAAAAAAAAAAAAAGAAAAAAAATTCTCAACGAAAAGTAGCAATGTATTCAGCAAAATTTGCATTTGCATCTACAACATTGAAGTAGAAGCTACATGCAAGAGTCTTCCACCAATGATAACAAAGAGAGAATATTTTCAATTCTAAAGACTAGATACAAACTTGCTAAGAATTTTAAAGCAAAATGACAGAGTTGAAACAAATGAACACGTGAAAAAAATAACAGAAACTGGGTTATGTATGATACAAGTTTGTAAGTCACACAATCACACTGAAATACTAGAGTCAAGCTAAAAACAACCAATTTTACCTTGCCATTGCGTCGTGGGTCTGTGTAAGGAAGGTTATGTACAACAACTATTTTCCATAGGCCAACCTTGTTGCTTTCGTCAAGAATACTAGCATTCCTCATAGCTGCTTCAGTTTCCTCGTCAAAAAACATAAAGAAACAGACATCTCTTTTGGCAACTTCACTAATATTCCTGGGTTGCTGTAGTAAATCATAGTTCCCTGGCAGAAAAAAGCACCAAGTAAACAACATGGCCTAATTTATGCAGACAATGACAATTACAGATCCACACTGCAGTACCAAATATGGCTGAGGCGACAACTATCCCTTTGCACTGTTCCATTTCATCAAGATCAGCATCATCAATGTCAAATCCAGTCCCGTGACCAGGTCTTGGTCCTTTGACAAATCTGCTCAAGACACAATGTTTAGTATTTCTCTGGCGTAAATGTTCTACCCCGTGCATCCCATATGTAATGTCGGGTAGGGGGCGGAGGGTGGAAGAAGGGTTCTATTTGAAACGATTGTTCGTGTAAGCTAATGCTATTTATCATGAAATATTGTCCATTGCAGTTGAGGCTTAATAATTATTACCGAATTTCAGACATTCTATAATCTATAATGGAAAAGGAGAGAGTGTAAGAAAGGAATCTATAAAAATGGTTGCACAGTTACAACTGATCCATACAAGAAATCATACCCGCAATGCACGTTCATTGACTCTCGTATATCATATGAATCATCCCTTTGCTTTAAAGAAGGATATCCACCAAATTCAGAGCCTCCAAACTCTGTTTTTGATGAATTCTCCTCATAGACAAAGGTCAAATTCTGCACAGGGGAGTATGACGGTGCATCTGGCATTAATGCCATCGCTTGCTCCTGTTCAAGGTAGCAAACTGGACAAGCTGAAAAAGACAAACCGAGATATAAGCTAAAAAAACTTCAACTTCAAAGTACAGATTGTTAGAAGGAATAACGGTAAGAAAAAGACACCTTAAAGCATTAAACTTACGTCGGGGTCCAGTTCGTTTTTTATCAGCTGGTGGAGGGGGTAAAGCAAAAGTTTCACAAGGATTTCCAGTAGGAAGGGTATACCCTGTGAAGTACTTGCGAGGAGCAAATTCCGCTACATTTGCAGGTAAAGGATCATAACTAACAGGTGTGTTGTTACCAATTCTAATACTTGGAGGACCCTCTCTCCCTTCTGTGACTTCACCTGAGGAGGAAAACAGGCCTGAAATTTTATAGCTCTCATGTTAAACATTGTTAGAGCACCACTCAAAGTCTAAGCCTCAACAACTCTAGTTTTTATTATCAAAATTAGGAAATTTGTTCTCTCCAATCATACAACAGAAATACTTCGTAAGATTTCACAGAAGCTGCCACCCTTTGAACTTGAAAAAATTCTGTCTACCAGGGAAACGAAATCACAAAATCATATTTGCAATGTGCAGAATCAACAGGATTACAAGATGACACCAACGATAAACAACAAACTGTAATGTAAAAACTCACAAAGAAGCTTTGATATCATGATTCATTCAAACAACTCACACATTCTATCTCCAAGGTTACCCTTAACTGTCAAAATTAGCAAGCATCCCAAAATACTGCACTCTATCATCCTTGTGCAGAGTTAAACTCGTGATTAGCCATTGAAACAGAGCTCAAGCTTTTAATTCACCCACTTAATCCAATTCCCCATCATGGAACATACAAAAGATTTCCAAGATATCCAAAAACTGTAATAAATAATTGAAAAAGAGCTCTAAAGCAACAAGGCAAGATCATCACTAAGCAAAGTTCTAAACTTGTGATAAACTGTTGAAAAAGAGCTCTATCTATGAATGCATAATCATCACTAACCATAGTGCGAATTTGTAATAAACAGTTGCAAAAGAGCTCTAGAGACCAATGCACAATCATCATCAAGCAAAGTGTGAAACTTGTAATAAACAGTGAAAAAAAGAGCTCTTAAGGATCATATGCATATGATCACTTAGTTAAAGACTGAATTAAACATCACTTTGCTAAAAAAGAGCTCTATAAGATCAATGCATGATCATCAGTAAGCACAGCTAATTCTAATTCAATCAAGTAGTCCAATCCCACATCACAATTTTTTCGAAAGATTTAGGTCCACATCACAAATCATACACACTCACATACTCAATCACCAATCATAAAACAATCAAAATTCCACAATGCAGGATCAAAGGAAGTAGAAAATAAACCAAAGAAGGTAAAAAAAGAAACAAACCTCTGCCCATATACACCACAAAACCAAAAAGAGCAGTAGAAACAGCAGCAAGGAAGAGCATGCCAATCTTCTTCCTGCCAACAAACTTATACAACCAATGAAGCATCTTCTCCTTATCCTTCATCAACTTACCTCCCTTCTTGCCACTACTATAAGGTGGTGGTGGCGACGGCGAAGGCAAAAGCGAAGGCGACAACAAACTGTTCTGTAACTGCTGCTGCAATGACCCATAACTCCCTGTGCGCAACCCAAGACCCAATGAGCCTGCACTCATTGTCTACCCTCAACAACTTCACCTCTCATTGCCTTCCTCTCATCAAATCAATATAACTCACCTCAAAACTATGCTCAAATCAATCCAAAGTAACAACCTTTTTTCTACCAACCTCACAATTTGTCCAAAGTTGCAACCTTTTCTACCAATCTCACAAAACCCACCTCAAATTCTGTGTCTTTTACTCCAAAGGTACAATCTTTACTTCCACAATGAGATCTTACTCAACTTTTTGGACAATACCCACTTCACAATATATCAAATCAGACACAAAACTTGCAATAAAAGACCCAAACTTTGAGGAGGAATATATTGGATCACTGTATCAAATTATTATTATGTGTGAGGAGTTAACAACCCACTTGAGCTACAACCAACCAATCACAATAATGTGTGTCCAATGAAAACTATATCATATAATATCATATGATATGGTATAATATAATTTTGTTCTATCTTTTAATGTTTTGGTAATAAAGGGAGTTAGTGCCTTAGTGGTAAGTTATGTGATTAGTTGGATTATTATTATTAAAATATATCAAAAAAATATATAAAAAAGGCAGTTAGTTGGTTTATTAATATTATTAAAAAATATATATAAAAGACAAAAAGTGGAAGTTAGAGACACAAATCTGAGAGGGGGGATCACATTCACAGCTCATAAGTCATGATGCAAAATTTTAGGAGAAATAGAGGGAGGTTGTGGGAATTATGAGCTCAGCATGGAATTTGCAATAAGATATTTATAAGTCTGATTTATTACCATTATTATGGTATAATAAATGAATGTAGATCTTATTGTAATGGTAATTACCAACATGTGTTATAACACTTGCAGTTGCATTGGACATGTTAACGTGTGATACTACAGTACTTGTGTTTTACCAGGTTCCGACTTCTGTTGGTTTGTGTCCTTTTAGACTTTTAGTTAGATGGTGACCTGGGGCCCTTTTATAATAATGTTAATTTATTAATTAATTAAAATAATGATGGGAGTTAATAATTAAATTTATTTATCTTTGATGAATTTATATGGAGTTTTTATGTGGGTTTCTTTTTCATGTGGTTTTGCAGAATTTATTGAGTGATGGGTTCCTTCTATGGGTGTGTTTGGTAGCAGTTTTTAGAGTAGTCTTTAGTGGTTGGACTGGGTCAAACCACTACTAGTGGTGTTTGGTAATTAGTTTGTGGAGTAGCTGTTGAAATATAAGTAGCTCTTGAAAGCTACTTTTTTGAGGGCTATCTTTTCCAACCGTTTGAAGGATGCACAACTACTTTTTTCATTTTTTTTTTTAACTCACATTTTTATTATAATCCCATATTTTACTCCTTGTATATCTACCCATCTTCCTCATTTATCACCTCTAGCTATTACTCTATTTATTTTCATATCATTACATATATATATAACTCAAATTATAATTTGAGTTATTTTTTTAATTTTAGTTTTTTAATTATAGAGACATCATATTTAATTTTCTTTAATAGTATTATTTTCACATTATTGCAGTGTATTTTAATTAATTACTCTCGTCCATTGACCAGTATGATTTATGTACGATTTCGTTTTAAAACGGTAATCTTATATCATATTTTTATGTTAAATATATAAAATATGATGAACATAGCATTAGGGAAAGCTAATATTTCTACCGAACACTCCCATGTTGACAGCTACAGCTAAGAACTACTATTTGACAGCTGATAACAACTACAATTATTGATTACAGCTAACAGCTATTAAACAGCTATCGTTACCGAACACACCCCATACATGGCAGTGCCACATACAAATATGCGAAGTATATATTTAAATTCTTTTATCTTTTTCTTAATATGTAAATAGTCACATAGGGAGTAGCAAAGAAAATATACCAAAAAGTAGAGATGGTGAAAGGTGATACGACATGAAAACACAAAACACGAACCCGATATGAAGTCAGCGGGTTTAGGTATAGTGTTTCGACCCATTTAAGTATTTGGGTTGACACGAACCTGACACGAAACTTAAATTGGTCAGATTAGGGTTGGGATGCGAATCACGAACTCGACACGAGTGGCTCATTCGTCACAAACAAGGATTTTTGGAGTAAGCCAATTAAATATGGTATGATCGAATACTTTACCTTCTTAATACATGAACAATGACTCACATACGAAAACAATATTGAAAATTATGATCAAAATGTTTGACTTCTCTCTAAAATTACCTAAAAAGTGGCACAATCCAACGAAACGACACAAACGCGACACGAAATAAACGAGTTAGGGTCAAGCCCTTAAGGGGTCTCAACGCATTAAATTAATTGGCGACACGAACCCAACACGAAAGTTAAATGGATCGGGTTAGGATTAAGTGTTTTATGACCCCTTTAAACTTGACATGGCACGACCCGTTTGCCAACTCTACCCAAAAGTACGAAAGAATTTTCCATCTTATTGCACACTTTCACTATTTATTTCATTTGAGCCCTTTATGTCTCATGTTCTGTTTATGTCTATAATGCTCCATTGATCCTTATATATTATCATACATAAATGTACCTTATTGATTTAACATTTGAAGGAAGAGGATAACGAGCAAGTTTAGTCTAATAGTTGGAAATTTAATTTATATTGTCCCACTTGTATTCCTTATCCTCACGTCATTCGTCTAAATATAAACGAAACATATGAATGAAAAGGGTTTTGAAATAAAGAAAAATTTATTAGTGGCCGATCGAAATGTATATGCTATCCTTGTGATCTCAATTTTATATGCTATACTTGTGATCTCAAATTTATTGCATATATGAAATTTCTTATAAGAGATTGGTTACCCGACCCTTTTTCAAGAGATAGGATTTTGGATCGTTGCATAATAGTAAAAATCTCTTCCTACTTGTCTCTCACTCTTTTCACTTGAGAACAATTTAAACAAATACTTATCACTTATGAGCAAAACTTTTATGACGCGGTCATTTTTTACTTATAAAAAGGCCAACCTATAAAAATGGCCCATAAACATAACACTCCTTTATCAACCCTCCGATATCCACCACCTTGCCCACCCCACTCTTGATCCACCGCCACCACCCTCCATAGAGCCACCTCATAGTGCATTTTTGGCAACAAACATGATGGAACACAAAGGTTGAAGGGGGTGTTTTTATGGGAGCAAAAACTCAGATTTTGCCCAAACATAGGCCAAAAACGAAATCTACGTCGAAAATCCTGTAGGGTAGGGATAGCTTTGTCAGAAATGCCGGTCAACAGCAGCCGCAGGGCGGCAACTGACCGACAACATAACGGTAGGGGAGGGGAAAACAGGAATGCTAAAAAGAGGGGTAATTTTATCATTTAAGTGTTTTAAGCGGGTTGGATCAAGTGGTCAGTTTGTGGTTATAAAAAGATAGTTTTAAATAAGCAGCTAGTCTTGGAAGAGACCGTCTACTTTTATTATAAAAGTAAATCAAGCCATGTTGGCCCAACAAAGACATATAAATCTACAACTAATTTGGGCTTGTAGAAAACTTTAAAAATTTACCTAGTCGAAAGGTGGTCTATTTTTACTACTATAAAAATAGACGGTATTCTCTTATAGTTTGTGTTAAATAAGTGTTTGTCAACACGTATTGACTTGATTTTTCTTTTCCATTCCTTTGAAGTGTCATTTGCCTTTCTTCCGATAATATTTTTGGTGCATCACAATTATTCTAATAAATTTATTTTATCCTTTAATCTACCTTGCTTAAATACAATTGTAACAATGAGGATGTATAATTATGTTAGACCATCGATGATTCTTTGATGGCCGGAAAAAAATTGTAGTCATCACAAAACTGGATGACCATAGACGTTGATTTTTCAGTGATAAACATAGTTGTAGTTGTTGTATAATTTGCTATAGACCATACGATAAGGATGTAATGACAACAATTGATCCAACTACTACGTATTTCCAACTGATTAATTTGATAAAACGCCTAAGTGATGTTGGAAGCGAACTTATGCTCTTATCAACAAATATGTCATCTTTTATATGACAACATATCCCCTCAATATGTGTTGTGCTCTGGTTAAACTAAAAAGTAAAGAATGGAAGAATTGTATAGATTAATTTCTTTACTCCTTATATTAATCTGTTTATGCACATCAAAAAAAAATTAATCTGTTTATTCAGGTCTGAATCCTCATATCTTCCTCTAGTAGTAGCATACCAAGTTCTTTTGTTTTGGGGGTTGGGGTAAAAAAAAAAAAAAACTACTAAAATCATGTACTTAGTTATTACTATAGTCATGAATGAAGTTTTTTTTCATACCTTCCAAGTTTCCAAATGACACAAAGAGGGAGGACATTTGTCATGACGTATAGTTGCCAAATTCCGTAATGTTAAACCATTCTCTATAGGTTTGGAGAAAAGATTGAATGGAGTTTCTCCATTGCATTAAACTAGAAAAATCTTCTTGTAGACGTATATGGTCCTATACTCCTAGTCTCCTAGTACGGTAAGATCATAGTGTTATTTTTGTTTATTTTTATTTCAACAGCCCACAGGGCAATACAACTATAGGTCCATAATAGAACGTTTCCTCCAGATTAGGCAACCTAAGTTGATTCGCCTGAACATAGCATACTATATTGTTTCCTACAATCATGAAGCTCGAGTTAGGGGTAATGATTTTTACATTCCTCTATTTGATTGAAGAGTAGATTCCTGCATAGGAATCTGTGTTCTCACATAGAAAGGATGAGTGAGAGTGTAAAAATAAAAATAGAGAGTGTAAAAATCAGTTTTCTAGAGTTAGGTGCTCTTGACTTTGTTATTGACGTAATACTTAGATTCCTAAGGTTTTATTTTTTCTATATTAAACCATTGTATGTATCATAACAAGGATACAGTAAACATCTTTGCATGCATGTGATTCAATCATTCATCAGCAAATAAATGGGAAACTAATATTTCGGTCCGACGTTGAACGGTTGAATGCCAAGTTATAATATAGCCCTTTGATTATTATTCAATAGGATGTAGAGTTGTAGACCATCTCTTTCTCTTTAATAATTGTCTTTTTACCTTTTTTTCACAGAAGAAACTGTTTGGGTTGTATGTTCATCATATGTCAATTTGATTGTTAAATGACTTGTAAACATCATACATAAATATTGATTCATTAATTGGTTCAATCCCAAAAAAAAAAAAAAGATAAAGATGTATCCAAGTTCCTTCGGAAAGGCCTCATGGTTTAAACCCCTCGTATAAGTATCCTTATACTATGGACCCGAGACCACACTTCCACATGCACCCCTTTTCGCGTTCATCAGATTCTCTTGTCATGTTCATCAAAAATTATTGTCACGTTCATCAAAAATTGCAGTCATGTTCATCAAAA
>CAAKMY010039683.1:0-14803 GCA_901111285.1 Corrigiola litoralis
GTGGAGGTTGGTGGTGGGGATGGGGGATAGGAGAGGTGGGTTATGGATAGTGAATAATGAAAAGTGAGTGGGGTTTGGTCTCACTATAAGGTTTTGGTGAGACCGTCTCACCAAAGTTCCATTTCTAACATATATAATATCTAAAAACGTTCTATTAATATTCATCTTGATTGTCACAAATTTTATAACTTCTACTGAAATATGATGATTTGTAGTAGAATTGATATTTACTCTTTGCCCAAAATGAAATCAACTTTCACTATATATGTGAGTTGTGACAAACAAGTCATCTATCTATATGCCATCCAAATTAATTTAATCACATCTATTTCTAACCGCATGAATGACTGATGATGATAGCGTGTATGATTCACCAAAACCTATTGGAAATTTACAAAGAAGCTCCTTTAAAAAGGTTGTCTTTCGTGCTCCTTTTGCAAAATGTATTCTGTTGTAGCAATAGACAGAAAGTGAATATATTGGAGATGTCTAAAATGAACACACAAAGGCTTTAAGATGAAATATTGATTCCTATACGTACGATTGTAACCATAAGACCATAACCTTAAGCATATCTAAGACTAAGACATCCACATAAAAACGGTTATTTTCCGTTTCTAGTTCCCGCGGTATCTTCCATAATAAGAGATAGCTGGACATGTAGTGCTGATCAGCTGCCACATAGAGTATTCGACGCAAACGAAACCAAAAGAAAAGACGAGAGGGATAAGTGATGCTTACCGTGTTGACTACTGTAGCCGTAGACGACATACGTACAATAAGTGAACCATAAGGAAGTGGAGTATGGACCATGGAGTATATATTCCACTCGGAAATTGTTAAGAATATCCTTTACACTCCTTTTTCCTGTACACTATCATGGAATTGCTTCTTTGTGGTCGCTTGTCATCGTTGGAGTGGTTATTAATAACTTTAAGGGTATGTTCGGTAACAGCCTTTTAGATAGCCTTTAGTAGCCTTTAGTGGTTTGACTGGGTCCAACCTCTACTTGAAGTGTTTGGTAAATAAATTTTGGGGTAGCTGTAGGAATATATGTAGCTGTTGAAAGCTAATTTTTAGGGGGCTATCTATTTTAACTTTTGAAGATTGCACAGCTACTATTTTTCAATTTTTTTTAACTCATATTTTTTTGTTGTAATCCCTAATTTCTCTCCCAGTATCTCTACTACCCATCTTCCTCCTCTACTGCTTCTAGCTATTACTCTTGTTTTGCTTTCATATCATCACTTATATATAAAACTCAAATTACTGGAAATGTGCCACGAAGATCAACCGAAATGAAAGTTATTAGAGATAATATCGCTGATTCTTTATGGCAAGCTAGGCAACGCAACTAATTGGTTGTAAAAAAACTCTAAATTTTTCATTATTTGGCTTATTCTATAGGTTGATTGATGTAATTTTAGTATTATTTTCTTTTGGAACACATTAATTTGAGTTATTTGATTTTCTATTTTATAAAAAAACTATGGTGTATTTTATCTCTCGTTCATTGACCAATACAATTTATGTACTATTTTGTTTTAAAATGTTATAGATTGATTAATTTTATTTCATATTTTTATGTTAAAATATAAAATATAATGAACACATCATTAGCAACAGCCAACAGCTAATGTTTCTACCGAACAGTCTCATGTTGACAGCCACAGATAACAACTAGTATTTGACAGCTAATAACAACTACAGCTACTGATTACAGGTAACAGCTATTAAAAACTATTAAACAGCTATCGTTACCGAACACACCCTAAGGGAAGGAAAATTTGTCTCAACATTTTGTCTGCTACAGTATATGAATATATGATTAATCATGATGATGCATATTGATTCATTGCAGTTAGTGTCACGTCAACAATAATCATTGCTTATTACTAAATAAGTAAGTTGGTTGAGCTGAATTTTAGTATACTATACTCTTCGGTAAAGTGCAATGCACTATGAAACGTAGAACGTAGAGTACAAGCTAGATTGTCATCCCTGTGTTAAATGCCAAGGTAATGCGAGACACGTTTTGGTTTCTTTGTAGATTTCTTCGTGTATGCTAAATTGCTAATGCTTTTGTTGTATGCGCATGCGTATTCAATGAAAATTTAAAATATATGCGTATTCAATAATGGGTGAAAACGAAGATTAGATAAACATTATTTCGCAAAAGACTTCAATTAAAGTTGAGACAAATTTTCATTTAACTATATCAAACCGTTTAATCATAGATCATTCTCATTTCATTTACTTTTAGGCATTGAGCTAGACCACTGTAACTCTATATAATCTTACAATTAAGCTTACTACTAAAAAATTAGTAATATAAGTGTACCTAATTAAATAAAACGTTAGTAATAAAACATTTCTCGGCCCATCCTAAAATTATATGATTTTATAGCATATCGATATTTATATAGTATATTTGATATAAAAAAATATCTATCTATAAACGGTGCAAATAAGCTTCTTAGGGTAACCCTCCTTGTCATGATTATTGATTATTCTTATGTTTTCATGTAATATAACTTTAATGTATCAAGACTGAGTTACAATAAAAGAAAAAAAAAAAGTAAAACTTTGTAGAAATTTCTTTTTACTTATTTGTTTAAACAAATCTAACCTTGTCGATCAAGATTGTATCAATTGAAATATATGTGTTCACCTATACTGATTTAAATTAAGGTAGATTGATTGAAATAAATTGAAGTTGAACGTGAGTTAATCTGATAAACATAACTATTTTTTATTACACACACAAATCCCTATCAGATTGAAATCCAAAAACTTTTTTAGACATATTAAACTATATGTGTTACAAAATATTTGTAAAAACTCATAAATTGACTTATTTCAATATGTATTTAAAAACTCATCATAATTATAATTATATTTTATAAGTCAAATTGAATAAATTGAATTAGACCGAAAGTGTTTCATATGAACACTACAAAGCCTACAAACTTTATGTATGTTGTATATTGCCTTATCCTCTATTTTGTGGAGGTGAGGGTGTTTTCTTTGGCTAAAATTTAATAAAAATAGCTATAAATAGTAGCTTGAGTACACCATATGATGATGTCAATTAGGGATAATAGGATTTGAAAATTTTCAATAGATAGGGAAGACCAATCAGTGTACTTCCAATGTTTATGCTCACTTCTTATATTTCGGGTTATCATTATTTGACTTAGCCTATATATTCAAGCCACTAAGATCATGATCATGATCATAGACTCGTACTTCGTAGTGCGACAAAGCTCCCTCTTATATATCTTAATCTAGCTAACACATTTTACTCTAAACATAAGACAGGTGAGTATTGGAGCTTGATTTGAGGAGTATTCAAAATTGTAATTGTTGCTTATTTTTTATTTTTCATAGTATACACGAGGTGTAGTGGGTTGTTACTGGTCGTTAAAGATGCTCAGTTTTGGAGAACAAATTATTTGGACTTTTTGTAAGTTGCTTTTGTAGAGTGTAGTTTTATCATTGCCAGTAAATTTCTCCACGCCCATCTGTTCTTAAAAAGAACACCTAAAAAATAGAGATGTGAAGGTTTATATTAATTTCTTGTTCGAGCTATATGATGAAAATTGAATGTCAGTTTAATATGTCGGATATCTTAGAAGTTAGACCTCATTGGCTAATTCAGTAGCTTGTGTGAACGTGGAGAAAGAGTGCAACAAAAGACTGCTAGAGACACGTGACTATTGTTAAATTGCATATCCAAGAAAATGAAAAACAGAAAAAACCCAAATCAAGATCACCGACCTCACCGATGACACCATACAACTCGCTTCCACCTCAGTCCATTCCTTCATTACTCGTTTTCTTGTCTTCAATTGGTCTATCTGTAGATTTTTAGTCACATCATCAGTGTCCACACTTCTTGCATGACACCATTTGCGTCGTATATTAACATGGTAAACTCCCATATGGTCATTTATCTAATAATTTGTACGGGGTAATTAGTATGTACTACCGAAGTACCAAGTCTCTACTCAGCTAGTTGTTCATAAATTAAGGACCATGATCCATCGACCATATATATATATATATCGTGTATCCATAATACTATTTCTAATAGATGTGCACCAAAAAAAAATATTATTTCCTATAGATACAATTTTTCGTACACGTTTGCGTGATTGATTAAGGAAGATCCCAGTAGTATGCCGTTTACCAAACCCTTTATTGTCTTGTTTGCTTACTTTATTTGACTAAGCGTAACTTAATTTCAATTGGCAAATGTTTATAGTTCAGAAAATAAGCCAAGTGAGAAGCCAGTGAGTTTTCTCCATTTTCCCTGACCTTATCAATGCTTTTATAAGTTGTTTAACAAAGAGAAATGTACACCCCATAGACATAAGTATGTCTATAGACTTTGTTCTCAAGCTTAATTATTTCCTTCTCTAAAATAATGTTTTAAGTCGGGTAGGTTGTGAGTTATGACTAGTCCACCGTACACCTTAATGATTAGAGACAAATATAAATACTCCATTGATATAGAAATTGGTATTTGACTCGTGCGATGCACGAAAATATTGCTTGATATATAGATAATTGTAGTTTGGAATAAAATTTAGCATTTAGTACTATGTGATATGAAAAAATTCATATTGACAATTTCAAGAAATTTCAAGTTCGGCTAATCTGAAACCCTTATTTATGTTGTATCTAAAAGTTGAAGGTATTTCATGTGGCAATTTTGTAAAAATAGGAATATTGATGGTTTTGAACATGGAAATTTAAGATAAGTGAAGCTTTGTACCTAAAATTTTAAGTTGTCAATTATACCAATATAATAATAAATTACATAAATTGAGCCTTTAATTAAATTTATCTTTCAGTATGGTACACATGATATGAAAGATAAGTAAGATGGTGTTAATGAAGTGAAAGTTGAGTTTGCGATGAGGTGGAGGAATATGTGGCAACCTTTCGTACTTGAAACCCCTTTTAATAGTATTAGTATAGATATTTGGCATTCTAGTATTTTCATGAAAAACCTTTGATTTAGTTTCAAATATCTCTCAAGATATATATAAGCTTAAAATGAAAACATTGATATCATGAAAGAACTTTTTAAAAACGAATTTAATGTTGCAACTTTTACAATTTTACAAAATATTTTTAGTATTAAATTGATGGTCAAAGATTCTCAAGAAATGTTAGCGACAAATGTTTTTATATTAGAAGTGACTAGTTGGTATTTTATAACCATGCATTATAACATATGCACAATATATATATAATCAAATTCCAAATAAAAATAAAATTTAACAAAAGTTTTTTCTTGATTTTAACAAAAGAGACCCTCTGTGACTCTTTTGTAAAGAAAAAGAGATCTATATAATGCTACTTAATATATATTTAAATATAATAAATTAATGATTTAATTAGTAAGATATGTTTTCCCAAAAATATGAAGTAGTATTTTAAAATAAAATTTATCCCAAATTCTACAACATGTTATACTCCCTCCATTCTGATTTATTTAAAACTTACTTTTACAAGACTTGGGTTGTCAATATATCATTATTATTGTCCAATAGTAAAGATTATAGAAAAACATTTCACATTTTAAACAAATTTAACGAACATTGAATAGCCAAAATTTTTTAAAATTATTATCATAGCAATGGTCAAATTAAATTGGCAAATATTGTATTACTTATATGACAATATATACATTTTTCATAAATATGAAAGATGGTTATTTTTGACACATTATAACGTACAACTAAGGTTGTGGGAAAACTGGAACGTTGATATCAGGATTCGAATGTAGAACATAATCAAGATCGATAAATTGAGCTCTTAATAATTGAACCAATCTTACTTCTTAAATTAGTACAAGAAGTTAATGAGACATTGAAAAAGCACTAGTTGTTATTTCATGAGACGATGAGGAAACACATTATTAGTTAAATAAAATAAAAAGTAAAACTTGTCAAACAAAGCTAGTCATTGGAGTGATAAAATAAACTCTCTAGTGGACAGTGGTAGAGTGGTGCTAGTGCTTTATTGTTGACCAATTCAGCCTTGACGATGTTGGTTTTACTATCCCCCTTAAGACCAAGACCTCCCTGGTCATCGCATAGAGCGGCCATAGACCCGAATTAACAGTATATCCAGTTCCTCTTCTCTTTTGTTCTCTATCTTAATTTGTTGTTTATTGCGCACTCCTACAATAGTACAATCCAATATAACGTTAATGATTAATTATGCTGCCTTTAAAGACTGTTGTCCTGGACTCCTGGTCCCTGGACCTGGTATGCACCCCTAATTAAGTCGGTCTTAGCTTCATCAATTGTGACGAATAATAATGCTACACTAATTACGTAAATTTCATGCATGCACTCGATGGCAACAGAAGATTTTCTATGGACGATAGCAGTTACATCAGTTTGTTTTTATTGAAATAAAAGAAGAGAAACTTTGCATTTAAAGGAAGCAAAGTTTTGTTTTTTCACATGCTACCTTGTGAACACAAGGAAACCTTTCCAGCTCAAATATGGAGATGACACGCGTTAACTCTGCTCCTTTAACGGCTTGCTAGACAGTAGTACAGTACAGTCTGAGCTAGATTGCCTGATTGCAAGCAACTCCGAGTTTAAATGAGACTTGCTGGAGACATCTTTCCAACTATTTCGGACTGGTAATCTCCATAGGTGATGTGTCCTACAGTTGTAAGCATGTAATAGTAGAACACAAGTGTGCTTGATGATCTCCATGCATCGTAACAAGTTCACGTATCTCTCTAGAGAATAGTTTATGGACTTTGTTTGCTAGTGTGCTTCCATTCTCTTGAGTAGCGCAACAAGGATATGATCAGATATGCGCTTTAAGTCCAACCTACTTCTCCACTTGTGTAACCTAACCTAGGCTATGTCAGCAAAAAACCTAATGCCAAAGCCCCACATTCCATCAACAAGACAACAAGAATTGTAGTACATTGTCCACGTTATTCCCCCTTCATCATCTTTTAACTTTTGTAGTTTTGTTCATATTACTAGTATCTGAATCTTGATAGAACAATCATGAAATCATGATAATGTATATCAGAGTATGTATGTACATTAACCGATTCGTATTTCTTACACATATTTTTTTATGATAATTTAATGTCCTAGTTATTTGTAGGCTCTACAAGCCTCTCCTAAAAAAGTGATATTCAAACCATTCAATAACGCCCTATTAATATTTTGAATGCATCCATAATAATATGCCTAAATTTATTTATACAATTAATAATTAAGTTAATTTATTTTGTATAGTGTTTTAAAAAGGTTGAAATTTCGTAATAGACTAATAAGCGCGTTAATAGTTTGAAATATTTAAACTTTAGGTCTACATTTCAAAGAAAAATAGTTGGAGAACTCAAAAGGTTTACTCCCTTGATTGTTTTCTTTACTTTTTGTATCAAAGCTATTGTTCTTTGATAATTAACTAGACTTGTTGTACTTGTCAAAATCTTGTACTTTGTAATTTCATTTGTTCTTTAACATAGATAAACACACGAAAAAAAGAACAATATCTTTCTATTTATTAGATCAATAAGTAATTTAATTTTGGATATTTTACTCTTTAAAGTTGGAATCTTAATACAGTAATTAGGAACTAAAAAAAATTACAACTAAAATAGCTCTTTGATCAAGATAAAGAGTCTATCAATGATGTTCATAAGCAATTAACCAATTACTCATTAACAAGCAAACTTTGTATTTTTTACAAACATCATCTTGTCTTTAAGAGAGTCCGTACATTACTTAAGTCACTCATAACTTATTAACAATTCATATTAATTTCTAAATATGTCTTCTTTATTTTGTTGACGTTATCATATAATAATAGACATTTGGTTCAGTAATTATGTTATCATGTCGTGCACATTTATTATGTTATGTGGGTTATTCTCGTTACTCTCTTGCGTATAATTGTTAACATAATATTTCATGCCATATAAAGTCGTGTACATAGTAATTAGTGTTGTATAACTATAAAATCAAGAGATGCTTACCTAGTCAATAACATCGTGTTATGAGATTAATTTGCTTTTATGCGCGCTTATTGAAAAAAAAATATTGCATAACTAATAACCTCCTTCTTTCTTATATATAGAATTGACAAAATATATCGTTACAATCGAATTTGTATGTCATCATGAAGTACACAATTAATCTAAAAAGTCACGATTTATTTATCTTTCTATTTTACATGATTAGAGAAAATAATACAAATAAACTTTATCGTACTAAAAACTAGTAACACATTATAGTTTTCTTTCTAAAATAAGAAACACAAAATAGGTTTATTTATATAATCCTATAAGAAAATAGCAAACTCTATAATTTGACCTTAAAAAATTTGCTTGTTTTCTTTCATCATTATAAGAAAAATATCTAACATTTCCGCTAAAAACTCACACGCTACCTTGTCATTTGTTCTACTACCAAAACATCAAAACAAAACAAAATCCTAACCCAAACAAGCCACACCATAGCCCACAATGATCACCATCGTTATAATTCACTACAAAGATCCCCCTCTTCCTCCATCCATAGGGGAGGGAGGGGTCAAATTGAAGAAAACATTTTTAATATGAAATCAAAAATTATACAAAAACATTGAAAAAACACAAAAGTAAAATCCTTAACATTTATTATTACAACCCTCAATAAAAAAAAAAACCAAAAATATTTTTAATATATTCTTCTTTTGACCACCTTCATCCAATCACCATCATTAACCATCATCACAATCATCTTCCTTCCATCTTCCATCCTCCTTCCCCATACTTATTTCTTTTATATCACATATACATACAAACATACATTTATATATATATGTATAAATTCACCTTCATTTAATTCACAACAACAATCATTTAGACAAAACATAACAAACAAAACAGTTTATATATACTTGTTGTTTGAAACCATCATCATTTAGACAAAACATAACAAAACAGTTTATATACTTGTTGTTTGAAACCATCATTCTATAGTTGTTGTTGTTGGAAACATGGGTTCTTGTTTTTCCACAACAAAAGTGACTGGTGCAAATAGCACCAACACAACAACCTCAACAACGACGACCTTTAAACACCACCGTAAGGAGCCACCAACGCCGTCGACAGCTACCTCGACAGCACCCGCAAGGCGGAGTGATGTCGCGGGTGGCGAGGGGACGCATAAGCATAAGCGTAGGAGGAGTCATAGTAAACAGAATGCTAATAGTAATAATACGAGTAGTATTGTGACCATGCCTGTTATTAAGGTTAGGGAGAAGACGAGTTCGAGGAGGCACGCTTCGATTGCGTGTGGGAAAAGGACGGATTTCGGGTATGATAAGGACTTTGATAGGAGGTATAGTATTGGGAAATTGTTGGGGCATGGACAGTTTGGGTATACGTATGTTGCCACTGATAAATCTAATGGTGATCGCGTTGCGGTCAAGAAGATTGATAAGAACAAGGTAGTGAATTAGTTATAACCTGTAATTATTGTTTTTTATATATGGGGTTTCGCTGAATTGTTCTTTTTTTTTGTTTAAATATGTGATCTTTGTTATGTTTTGGCAACTTGGTGTTTTTTTTTTGGATTGTGGGTTGGGGTGATTGACTTGGTTAATGAATTTATGATGGGGTGTATAAAATTTTGTGGTCCTGGGTGAAATGAGTAGGGGATTTACTTTTTGTGTTAATGAATGTTTGTTTGGGTAAAAATGTGTGTTTTTGTTGGTGATATGTGAGGGTGTTGTTAGATTTCTGGGTTGTAGACTTGTAGGCAAATGCTGGAATTAGGATTGTGTGATGATTGGTTGATTTTCAGCATTTATGAGTGATAGGGTTGAATTTAAGAAGTAGATTGTTGGTGATGGGGTTGGTGGTTTTGTGTTTGTTTAAATGTGGAAGTTGCTTGGTGTATGAATACTAGGTGACAATGATCACATGCACCAGCCTAGGTATCACGGTGTCTAGGCAGTTCATGAGCAAAGAAGGCATTCCCGTGACTGATGAGTAAGAGTAGTAAAACGAATTGAGCCATTCGATGGATTTGGGAATTCATGTGAGAGGGTGGCTCGTACATTGGTAACTGTTAGATTGAGATAGTTCTGAATGGTTTTTCTATCTAGAAATGTCCTAGCAGTTAGCACTCTGCAGTTGTGTGTAAGGGTCATAATAGCTCTGATATCTGGTGAGATGGTGATGTCTCTCTTGTTCTAAGATTTCTGAATAGATTCACTACTGGGCACCCTGCTTCTATTTGTGTTAGTGCTGTTCATAACAAATCAGTAACTCTTTCTGCAGATGGTTCTTCCTATTGCTGTGGAGGATGTTAAACGAGAAGTCAAGATACTGAAAGCCCTTACAGGCCACGAGAATGTGGTTCAATTCTATAATGCATTTGAGGATGACAGTTATGTTTACATAGCGATGGAGTAAGTTCTTAATGACTTGGCTATGTGATGTTCGTTTCAAGGCTGCTTTAACGGGATAGTTGTTCTTAGTTAAACACTCCACAGTTTTTTCTTACTTTTTTTTTTTGGGGGGGGGGGGGGGGGGGGGGGGGGGATTTGAGTTTGGAACTTGGAAGTAATTGTTCTTATAAAATGGTACATTTTTTTCTACATGGTCATGTACACATCTATGACCTGTGTCCAAATTTTGGATTAGGTTTCTGTGTCACAAGCTTCATGTTTTGCAGAGTGCTAGTGACTTGGCTGATTAAAGTTGATCCTATGATTCTTTTTTTTTTTTATAACAAAAATTATCCTCGTTGCTACAATTTACTACGGAGTAGATTTAATAGAGCTATAGCTACTTGCTTTATCTGCCATTTGAATTGTTTGTTTCTGTAATATGGCACTAATTGACACTTGTCATCAGGTTGTGTGAAGGTGGAGAGTTGCTGGATCGAATACTTGCCAAGTAAGCAATTCAATTCGTTTATCGAAGTTCCATTTTCGGTACCAATATTCTGTTGCCTGTCATGGTTCTATTCGCATAAAGCTCAAGTCATTTTTTGTTGTTGTGTACACCTGTTAATAATTAAGTATTTGCTTCAATCAGAAAGGATAGCCGATATACTGAGAAAGACGCGGCTATAGTGGTACGTCAGATGCTACAAGTTGCTGCTCAGTGTCATTTACATGGTCTGGTTCATCGAGACATGAAGCCTGAGGTAGATTTCTTTTTGGGCCTGTGACCTTGAACTTCTTATTGGTGGAGCTAAAAATGTTATTCTTCTATTGACTAATTTCTAATTTTTATGTTTCAAGAATTTTCTGTTCAAGTCTCCCAAAGAGGATTCATCTTTAAAGGCCACAGACTTTGGACTTTCAGACTTCATCAAACCTGGTTAGTAATTGTCACCCATGAGGCCTTGAAGTTTGAAAACTTTGCGACTACTGTTTTGTTTATGATGATAATTTGATTTTGTTTGGCCAACTGCGAAATGAATTTCTTCAAAACCTCATGGTTCTACTTCTTGCAGGGAGAAAATTCACGGATATTGTTGGAAGTGCCTACTATGTTGCTCCTGAAGTATTGAAACGGAAATCTGGCCCAGAGTCAGATGTTTGGAGTATTGGTGTCATCACCTATATATTGCTTTGTGGGAGACGTCCATTTTGGGATAAGACGGAAGATGGTATATTTAAGGAGGTATTCAATTTTCAAACTCTTTCATCTATTTAGATATATATATATATTTTTTTACGATAATTTGCTCACACTTTCCTTCTGTATATTAGCAAGTTTATTAAAATAATTGTATGTCAAAGGCATTTCACTTTGATTAAACCCAAATTTTCACTCCCCTGAAGAATTTGGTTCGCCTGCTGGCACCCCTCCCCCACACCCCTTGGGTGCTGGTGCTGGTACTGGTATTGGATTCCATTTTGGAGTGTTCTTACAACTTCATGAGTTTTCTAAACAATTCATTATGTACAGGTTAAGATTTTGCTGGGAAAGACACTGTAACATGATATAAGATGTTCATGTTGGTTTATGCTTAATTAATGTCTTTTTAATGTTCATGCAATACTCTATATTTGATAATGTACTCGGCATATTTTTTTATTACTCAGTTTGTCATGTCTATTGAATTTTAGGCTTCAGAAAAATGTAAAGAACTTGTGATGTCTATGATTTTGTTACCCTTGCACTGAATAGCAATTTTTTTTGTACTTCAGGTTTTGCGAAACAAGCCTGATTTTCGGCGTAAGCCATGGCCTACTATAAGCAACAGTGCCAAGGATTTTGTAAGAAAATTACTGGTGAAGGATCCTCGTGCTCGACTTACTGCTGCTCAGGCACTATGTATGTATCCGGTATTTCTAGTCTTTCCCCGATGATAGAAGTCATTTGTTAATTAATTAGAATTCGGGGAAACTGCAGATGCCATTAAAGAGTCTACATATTATGTTTGAGTGATATTAGTTTGCCCATAGTTTTCATCATGTCATCTTTCAATATAAAGTTTTTTGGTTCTTATTAATTTTGGCTCATTGTCTTCTCCTTTTCAATGTTGTAGCACACCCATGGGTCAGAGAAGGTGGAAACGCATTGGATATTCCAATTGATATATCAGTTTTACGCAACATGCGACAATTTGTGAAGTATAGCCGTATGAAGCAATTTGCCCTTAGGGTAGGAAACTTCTCTATGGAGCTTTACATGAAGAATATAGTTGTTAGTTTTCTGTTTCTTCTCTAACTTCTTCAATTGCGTCATCCTTTCTAGGCATTGGCAACTACTCTAAATGAAGAAGAGCTGTCTGATCTGCGGGATCAGTTTGATACTATTGATGTGGATAAAAGTGGAACCATTAGTCTTGAAGAAATGAGACAGGTTTGCTTTGGTTTACTTCTGTAGTTGGGAGTTTGAGTTGTTCATCTCTGCCAGCTGAACATGTCCCATTGTTTTCTTTCTTGTAGTTGATTATTGTAACACAATTGATCTTTTACAGGCGCTTGCTAAAGACCTTCCATGGAAGCTAAAAGATTCCCGTGTTCTAGAGATTGTTGAAGCGGTAATCATCTTTCTATTTCGTGCATGTTTTACTAAAATTTAATTCATTATTTCTGTTGAATTACATGTTCATTACTTGGTGTAAACTCAGAACTGCCTCTGGCATATTCGCCCTCCTGGATAATTTTATTTCAGATCCAAAAGGAAAACATATTGTTGTGGGTTATGATTTTCTGTCTTTATTTTGAGGCAGATCGACAGCAACACAGATGGCTTTGTGGATTTCACTGAGTTTGTTGCAGCAACCCTACATGTTCATCAATTACATGAGCATGACAATGAGAAGTGGCAACAGCTGTCACAAGCAGCCTTTGAGCAGTTTGATGTGGACAAAGATGGATATATAACTCCTGAAGAACTGAGATTGGTAAGTGTTTAGCTGGCATTACAATTTAGGATCTAGATCTTAGATCTAAAATTGGTCAATAATAGTATTGAGATTAGTCTATATAAAAATACATCTATTTCTCAGTGGTAATATTATTAAGATGTTTGGTACCACCAACTTCTCTTCTGTCATCCTTGTGTTTGTTCATGATACCCTTGTTTCTTCAAGTTGTGAGCTTAAAATAAAGAGGATTTTGCATGGTTTTACATCTACCTAAAACTATTTATTGACAAGAGAACCACCACCCGAGGACTCCGTATCGTATCAGTGTCACTGTCCATTGATCATGAATAGCGTTAAATTTTGCTTGGAGATTTGGATTATTGTCATTATTTCTTGGACACAGGAGTTCCAGAATATGTATGTACTTGTGACATTTAAATTTTTTTGAGTATCATAGTATCAGAATGGCTCTTGGGCATATTTGAACAAATTTGACCATAATTACAGATATTGTTACATTTTGCTTCTCACTATAGTTGATTTTTTTTAGTTCCCTTCGTCTCTGATCAGCTAATTTTTGTTGTTCTAACTAAATAAAATTTCCCTCATACCAGCATACGGGCTTGAAGGGATCAGTGGATCCACTTCTCGAGGAGGCTGACATCGATAAAGACGGGAGAATTAGCCTTGCAGAATTTCGAAGGCTTTTGAGATCAGCAAGCATCAGTGGACGGAATGTAGCCAGTCCAACCTGTAAAAAGAACTCGAGGCTGTGAGCAAGTTCAGTGAAAGAGCACTCAGGGTTAATGCTTTGGAGGTGCGAGCATGACATCTCCTGTTCAGATTGGAAGACAACGACATTGGGGCTTATGTTGTTGGCTCTTCTGTGAACTTTTTTGCCAAGTCACACAGATCGGGTGAATTTGGTTGGGTGAAGAGACAGGAAGAACAGAAAATGGTATTGTCAGGACTTTGGGCAAATCGTAGTTGTTATCAGGTGTTCCATGTTGATGATGGTTATCTACTCTAGGATGGCTCCATTCAAAAGGGTCAAATTGTTTACATCCTTTTTTTGTGGTGAGTTTTTGAGGGTGTTTTTAGCTTGAGTTCACGCATGGTAAGGGATTGAACGAGTTTGGGTGTACTACGAATACGAATTGTCTGTGGGGATTGTCAGATTGCATGTATGTTTAGAGGATGTAATAACTTATACCGTAAATATTTTGAAAAAGAAAACAAAGGGGAAGAATATATATATGAGCTTAGTTCGTGTGGAAAAATGAAGTTTTTTCTATTTTTTCTCTCTAGCCATTCTGGATATTTCAAGTTTTGCCATTTTGATTGCTAAACAATGTGCATTGAAGAAATAGATAATACAATAAAAGCTCTATAAATTAAGATTGTCGGGACCGGTAAAATTTATT
>CAAKMY010039686.1:822-13324 GCA_901111285.1 Corrigiola litoralis
TGTCTCGGGTTCAAATCCTCATGACTCCACAATTGCTCCAATATATAAGAAAAAGAGTGTTACTTTTATTCCAATAGAGTTGGTTTATTATCTATCTATCTACAAGGCTACAAACATAGCACACCTCGCAAATTATACTATATGTTGTTTGTATACGAAGCGAAAATGTCGATGTAACCTTTTTTCTTGACAAAGTGAAGTAATCAATATGCATAACATTTCTATGGTGTGTAGAAATGTTATTTTTGGAGTAATTTTGGTTCTTTTACGGAGGTGTCGTAGCTCTTTTGTCAATGTCACCTTATATAATCGATTCACATAAAATCTCCTAAGTTCACCTTAGAATGAGGGGTGACAACATTTGTCAAAGGCCTCCCCCCTTCGAATGGCCTCTTACCATCCAACTTCGCCTAAAGGCAAAATCATAGGATACTCCAACACTTGCTTGCAAAACGTCAAATAAGAAGAGAACCTAAAAAACAACTAGTACTACTAGCCTAAAAGAGAACCCAACAACTAGACAGAATAAAGTAACATTATGCTCCCATCTCAATCTCCTTAACCCAATTGATAACCCCATCATTTATCTTTTTCCCCATCATTTTATAATAATCTCGTTACTCTGCATACTTCGGGGACTTTAAATTTCTGTAACAAAAATCAGTAGTACTTTACTAGGTCGGCACCAGCACCACAGAACAATTCCTGCTAGTTATGCACATTTTTGGCTGCGTTGCACATAAGCAGATTCTCTCATTTAAAACAGACAATTATTCACCAGCTCAGTTCTAAAGTAGTTGGGCGATGTACTTTGATGTTGGGTTGACTCGACTTAATTAGAAATCTAAATCTCAAACAATGATGAACATGCGTAGCTTGTATGATCAATCGTATTTTATGTCTCATCTTATTTTTCAATGTCAATTATAGTAAAATCTTATACATTCGGAGTGGTTATGTGTTTTTCTTTTATTGCGCACAAAATTGTTGATCCTCAATCTCATGATTGGGATGATAGAGCTCTAAACACATGAATTAGTTCTTTTCTTACGAAGTGATTATGCGTTAATAGATAAACGGTTGAACATGAGAATAGACTCTAATAATACCGATAATCCTTATTTGGGCTATGTTTGACAAAACTAACTAATAAGGCAGTTGAAATTCGATAAAATAACTAAAAAATAATAAAATTAATGAAAAAAGTCGATAAGATCACTTATTGTGAGTGTTTGGTAAAATGAATTGGTATTTGTTAAAAATAACATAATATAGATGTTTTAGCTAAATATAATTGTATTGATAAAGTTACCATAATATCGTGAGAGGAAGATAAAGGTTACAAAGTACCCGTCTAAAAATAAGATTGTAAAAACAGTTTATTTTATAGTTACTTATTAGTTTTCGATGAGAAGAAAGTAGACGTATACCAAACAATCTTATTCTAGTAAAACATCTGAAATTTGGCCAAATAAGGTTTCACATCTGATTTGGTACTTGACAATACCAAACCAATCATAATTTCACCTATTTGAGTCATATTTTAAATTAATATCTCATGCTATATAGCTAAGAAACTTACAAAAGCATAGTCATATCAAAGTATCTTTAAATAGAGCCGTTACATAAGTCTATAATTTTTTGATTGTAATAATATAATGTTGACGAATGTGACAAATTTACCTAAGCGTAGGAATAATTAAGTCAACGAGATGTGGTGTAGTGGTTGCTTACTTCATCCCTTAACCATGAGGTCAGCCGTTTTCCTCTTAGGAGAGCACCCGCGACGAAAGGGATTATTCACCCTTGGTTAAACCAAAAAAAAAAAAAAAAAATTCGCTTAAAGGATTAGAGCTCTTTTATCTCAATCATAACTCATGAGCACCCCTTAGAGTACTATACCTATCATCGACTTTGTGCGCAAATTCCTATCATTGACTTTGTGCGCACACACGAAATAAAAAAATTAGTGAAAACCCTTTGTTTCTACATGTGCCCTTTCAAGACTCACCTATAAAGCAACAGTCCATAAGCAGCTCAATCAGAGCATCTTCCAAAGGGTTTTTGTAGTTTTTACAGAGGGCAAAAGAGGGCCACTTTGATTACATTTCATTTTCAATCAAATAATACAACAAAAATAAATAAAATAAAATAAAAAGGAGCATAGGGTACATTATTTTTCTTGCTATATATATATAGATTGATGGCTGCAGAAGAGGGTATTAGTATTATCTCAGGAAGTGAATTGCCAGTGAAGAGGCCAAGAGAAGAAGTAGAAGAAGAAGAAGTGGAAAATAAAATGAATGGTGATAATAATAATAATGGTGCCATTAATGGTGCTTCATTGAATGAAGAGCATCAGGGCCTTTCTGCTATTGTTCCTGGCTGGTTCTCTGAGATTAGTCCTATGTGGCCTGGTATATTCTTTTTTTGATGTTATGGAAATTATTTCATTTGTTTGTTGTGTTTTTGTTTGGCTTTTTGTTGTTTTGTTGCAGTGTTTTGATCTGGGTTTTTTGGTTTTGTGTGTGATATGTGATTTGTAGTTGTTTTCTGATGGGTTTGTTATTTTGTTGAGTGATTTTCTTGTTTGGGTTTTTGGTTAGTTTGATTAAAGTTGTTGTTTTGGAAGGTTTTGAACGTAATTTGATTGGTTTTTGAGTTAGTTTGAATAAAGTTCCTGTCTTGCAATGATTTGTGAAGTTAATTTGAGTGAAGTTGCTGTTTTGGAATGATTTTTCAGTTTATTTGATTAAAGTTGCTGTTTTGGAGTGATTTTTCTGTTAATTTGATAAAAGTTGGTGTCTTGGCATGATTTTTGAAGTTAATCTGATTAAAGTTGCTGCCTTGTTATGATTTTTGAAGTTAATTAATTATAGTTTTTGTCTTGAAATGATTTTTGTAGTTAATTTGATTGAAGTTGGTGTCTTGAAATGATTTTTGTAGTTAATTTGATTAAAGTTGCTGTCTTGAGATGATTTTGTAGCTAATTTGTTTAAAATTACTGTCTTGGAATGATTTTTCAATTAATTTGAATAAAGTTTTTGTCTTGGAATGATTTTTGTAGTTAATTAGATTGAAGTTGCTGCCTTGGAATGATTTTTGTAATCAATTTGATTGAAGTTGCTGCCTTGGAATGATTTATGTAATTAATCTGATTGAAGCAACTGTCTTGGAATGATTTTCAGTTAATTTGATCAAAAGTTGGTGTCTTTGAATGATTTTTTTAGTTACTTTAATTAAAGTAGGTGTCTTGGAATAATCTCCACTTTATCATATGGTATTTTTATTGATATTATTAGTTTACTGTTTGGTATTCAGTTTTATGCTTTTGATGAGTTTATTGAGTACCTGACTTGGGTTTCTCATCTGGGTTTAAATTGCTTTGATTAAAGTATCTAACTTGGGTTGATTTTCACTTTAACTTGTGATGTGTCATTGTAATTATTGGCATATGGCTTTTGGGCACTACCTTTGAAATTGTTTTCACATTCTGGAATGTAGTTTGGGATGTCTGCTGTTGGTAATCATTACTCATGTGTGTTTTCATGCTGGTTTCACCATCGTGCCATTGTGTAAAGTTATACTGTCTAAATTATTTTGCCATCATATAACAATCTCTGGTCCAGATGGCTTTTTGGTAACTCCTGGAGTGGCTAGTGTAATATATTGCTTTTTCTTGTAGTTTCATCATTTCATTTGCTACCCTTTTTTTTAGATGTTTTGTGTTTAAAGTTTTAATATTACACTGTTGAGTAGTGTTGACTATAGTTTTGCTATCAGTTTTAGTTCATCAAAATGAGTATGCTTATAATAGTGGTTTAAATTATCTTGGGTTGCATTAGTTCAGGAAATGTGTTTCTTCACGCTGATGTTCCACTTCAGCTCTTATCGTTTTGTAACATAAACGTTCTTCTTTTGATCAGAGTTGTGAACTCTGCATTCTAATGATTGATGGTTTGTATATCAGCTTCAGATATGCTAGTGGTACTCACTATTCGCACATGTCGACTTTATTCGATCAGAGTAGTGATATTGTATTTCTTTTTCGGTGTAGAAGCTGTCATTTAGTCATGATGAGCTTTTCTGTTGCTTGGTGAGCTTTTCTGTTGCTTGGTACAAGCTAGCGTATAGCATAAGTTCCATTAGTAGAGAGGGCATTGTTGGATGATGGCTGGCATAACATATTGAAAATAAGGAAAAGCAAAGAGTAATAGGCTTCTACCTGCTAGTACAGCTCTTGCAGTTGTCTGTATCTTGTAAGTATCACCATCACTCCATCAGTGTTAGAGCTTTGGTTTAAGCTGCGTCTATAACTGCCTTGGTTATATATGACCATTCCAGTGTCAAAATTTGATGTTTAGCAGTGATTCGTGTTGGTATTTTAGTTTTAGGGGAAAGGTTCCGCTAAGGTCTTTTGACACCCGTGTTAATTCCTTTTGTTATGGGCAGACAAGGTTGAGCTGTTTTTAGTTGAGCCCTGCAAGAAATCAGGTCTAAATGAACAGAGTGATGGATAGTGGGCTAATTAGTTACACTAATTGTGGGTATAGAATTATAGATACACGTGAAATGATAAGTTATATGGCCATATAATGCTACTTCTCTTGAGTTTAGCATCTTCAGCAGTACTACTTTGCACAAAAAAAATCTTCTTTCTCGTTTCCTCGTGCTCCTATGCTTAATCCTTTAATTTGCCACAGGTGAAGCTCATTCCTTGAAAGTGGAGAAGATTCTTTTCCAGGGGAAGTCGAAGTACCAAAATGTCATGGTGTTTCAGGTACTGAATTGTGTACCTTCATTGCTATAGATCTTCTATGAGTTAAGCTCAGTGAAGTATTCCTCAGCATAATTGTGTATTTTCTATTGCAGTCAGCAACATACGGGAAAGTTCTTGTTTTGGATGGGGTGATTCAGCTCACTGAGAGGGATGAGTGTGCATACCAAGAGATGATCAGTCATCTTCCACTTTGCTCTATTCCAAACCCCAAAAAGGTTTTCCTCTTACTTCTTCACTCTCCCCCCATCCTAAAGTACTTAACAAGGAGCTCTTTTACCGCCTTTGCTGTTCAATCTACTTCGTCATTTGTAAGGTGAAATCTCATTCCTAATATTGGCTATCCAGGGTAAAGCTGCAGTCAAGACCTTTTAGACCATCTTAGACTGTAATGGTGGATTTCATAATATGTAGTGGCAGTTGTTTGTTGTTTTGAACACCCAGGTCTTTAATTTCTCAAAAAATAGTTGATTTTGTAACCATACGATGGAATTATAGTACTGACTAAGTTGTCTAAAGTTTTCTTGAATGGTACTGTACTATATCTAAGAGTTGTAAATAAATGATATTTGTTATCAACTTTATAACAAATGAGAACAGTGGTTAATGGAGTAGTCAGTACTACAAAGGACAAATCCGAAAATTGGCATCTGAAAAATTGAGTGATGTCCGTGAAAGGCATACGCCTTCATATTTTCCCTTTAATGTCTTCGTATCTGAGAAACACAATCTATTGTTTTGACCAGACCAATGTTGGTAATAAAAGTACTTATTTTCTTCCTCTCCAAAGTTAGTTACAAGCTTTCTTAAATGTCTATTTTGGTGGCATGCCTGATCTATCAGTTACTTGAGTCGCTCGACATTCTATGCCCTTCTTGGTGTACTTGCCTCATCTGTGTTAAGATGCATTAGGTTGAGTCCTATTTAAAGGTTCTTGTGAGGCAATATAAACTTCTTTGCCTGTTAGTGTGACATCGTCTCGTTCATTATACTCAAGCCTTTATAACTTTATTTAAGACCCATCAGCATGTTTGTGTGACCTGCTCCTCTGAAGCCTTTCTGGCTTGTTGTTACGGAGTATAATTTATGGAGTAATTTACAAGCTCTATATAGTCTACAATCTCTCTTCTACTTCCTGGGAACTATTTAGGTCTATCTGCTGTTCTTTCATTTTGGTAATCTGGTGAAATTTATATATGGCGTATAATGCTGATGTGGGTGTTCATGTCGCAGGTTCTGGTTATTGGAGGGGGAGATGGGGGAGTCCTGCGTGAAGTAGCTCGCCACTCTTCAGTAGAGCATATTGATATCTGTGAAATTGATGAAATGGTTGTCACGGTGAGTATTGCGGCCCATGATTTTGGGAGTTTTTTCCTTTTCAGAGCAGAGGATCTCTTCGATTGAGATAGTAGATGATGAGTTTTTTCTCAACTTTGATCAGCATTGTTGTCGGAATTTTGTCCTTCTAGTTGCAGGTATCATGTTCAGCTGCGTTGCTGATCATGAGTTGCAATTAAACATCGGTTTGACTATAATATAGTTCACAGATGGACTGACATGCTAATTTGACTTGTTCCAGGTTTCTAAAGAATTTTTCCCAGAGGTCGCTATTGGATATGAAGACCCCCGAGTGAATTTGCATATTGGTGATGGTATGTGTGTCTGTATGCATCCCGTCTTTTCTGTTTTGTTCTGTGCCTTCTTCTGTATCACAAGTTTTCCTCGTGGGAGTTGCCACTATCTGCAACAACAACAACGACAGCAACAAAACCATTATTCTGAATTGACTTGGGGTCCGCTAATATGAGCCGTCATAGTTCTAAAAACAATTCAAAATAAACAACCTCCTTAGAATAAATACAACCCACTCTGCCTTCAAATGGCTATAAGTACAACTAATCATATTGCTTAAAATGTTCAGGAGTTGCATTCTTGAAGGCGGCCCCAGAGGGAAGTTATGATGCAGTCATCGTCGATTCCTCTGATCCAATAGGTAACAATTTGCCTTTATCACTAGGGATCTGATAGGTGTTTTATTGTTCGTTGTTTCAACTTTCAATTCTTAAATCTCACTGCTGATGTTCATCAGGCCCCGCACAAGAGCTTTTTGAAAAACCCTTCTTCGAGTCAGTTGCAAAAGCTCTTAGGCCTGGAGGTGTTGTGTGCACCCAGGCTGAAAGTATATGGCTTCACATGCATATCATTGAAGACATCGTTGCAAACTGTCGGCAGATTTTCAAGGGCTCTGTTAACTATGCATGGACTACTGTTCCTACATATCCAAGGCATGTCCTACCTTCTCTTTCCCTCTCTGATAATTACATGATTACTGGTGTTAGAAAAGCAGAGTTTCGGAGGTTATCTTAAATCAAATTTCAAGGCATGTCAGATATTTTATCTGTGTTTTTGTCCTTTAACACATGTTTGGTCGTTGTAATTTCAGCGGCGTGATCGGCTTTATGCTTTGTTCAACTGAGGGGCCAGCTGTTGATTTTAAGAACCCGGTGAACGCCATTGATAAAACCGAGGACCATGGAAATGCCAAGCGGCCATTGAAATTCTACAACTCAGAGGTAGGTTTTGCGAGTCTTTTTGTGCTATATGCATGATGCAACCACAAGTCCACAAGTCCACAAGTCACTCTGTTGCCGGTTGAGTTCTCACTTTTCTTCTGTGTTCTGCAGATTCATTCAGCAGCTTTCTGTTTGCCCTCATTCGCGAAGAGGGTCATTGAAGCAAAAGCCAACTAGTAAAACCCGAGCTTCTGTCATTTTCTTATGATTGAGTTCCATACTTCAATTGGACTCCAACCACATAATAAGTCGAGTTTCAAATTGCTGTTCAAGCAACTGTGCTTTTTATGTCTAGAGAAATGTAGTATTATTCGAGATTTTTTCCCCATGAATCGAAGCTGAGAGAGCTTTTAGAAACCTATTTGTTAGCTTTGTTTCACCTGTGGTTTTTTCTGATACTACAACAGTGGCATCACTCAAAACGCTGCTTTGATTAGAGTAGTATCCACAAGGACCAAAATGTAGTGGACCGAATATCAGTCATGAGGTCATTATTCTCATGCTTTAATAAAATTCTTCAATTTTGAATAGATCATGCTTGCTTTGTTGTTCTATACCTAGTAGCTGGATAATGCAGATAACAATAATTAACCTAAAATGTTCTTAATGGAGTTTAGTAGCAAGCTGAACTTTGGCATTTGGAGCATACATACGGCTCAGTTGTGACATGTAGACGATAAATGACCTACAGTCACACTCTACTGGGAAGTGAGAATGTTTGCAATGATTCATGTCACGATATTCATTGAGGGCTGATATTTCAATCGCTGTGGTCCTGTGGATACCATGAACATAGTCACATGTACAGATAAGAAACATTATACGATCTGAGTATACAGTACGAAGTATTTGTCTCGAAACATTATAGCATATGGAGTTGATACAGCGGCTGGAAAGTGTGGTAGGCAATAATTCCTACCAGTATTGAATTTATAGTTCGCTAACCAGAAGCGCTGAAAGATATTACTGGTGTAGCCATGATAAAGTTGTTCAAAATTATGTTTTGCTCCTACGGCTATTTTTGACATAAGAAGGCCATGATTAGGACTTCCTTTTTTTTGGGGTGGGGAGGGAGGGGGATGCAGAGTGGATAAGCACTATTCTTACGTTTCATTATCATTCAACCATACTTTTATGTTCTACACTTCTACTCTATCAGCTATGTTAGCTAGCTTAGTTGATAAAGTTATTGGAAGGTAATGCTCACGATATGGATTCAAATCCCGTCTACAACGACCTTTACACCTCTCAATGGACCCAAATGTGTTACTCTATTATTCTCCTAATCTTAGGATAGAAGAGCTACCCCAGTACACCCTTTACGAATTGAATCCACGCCAATCTCACCCTTTACGAAATGGATTTACGCCAATCTCACCCTTTTGTCTTATAGAAAAGGCTTCAGATTGCTACCTCATCATCTAGTCTCACCGATTTTAGTGAAGGATTTATTGCTATATGTTAATCTCACCCTCTCGGGTTTTCTTGTAAGCTAGACATAGAGGCGATACTAGCTTGCGACAAGCCGGCGAAAACCCATCCGAGAAGTCTCAAAAACAACAGAGTGAAATGACAAGAAAAGAGTGGAGTAAAACAAGACTTAAATATAAAGGAAAGCACTCCATATATATTTATAAATATCAAGAAGCATCCGATATGATCGATCTCATAAATAGATGGATAGTTTGATACCCATAGCACGAAGTAATACTCGAAATGTATAATCTAAACACACAATGATAATCAAATGCAGAGCGCAGAGTAGCGAGACTCCACATTATTGAAATAGTTGAGAAAGCAGCAGATCGATCAACTTAGTGCATGTGCCAAGAGCATAGCATATGGTAACATGCCAATGATACCATAGCTAGTTTGTTACAGCCTTTTCCTTATTGACGAGATACTCATCAAGATCATGAAAGTTCTTGGTTGCAAAATCACGAATGAGCTCTGGTTCAGGGGTGTCTAAACTAGTCCTTTCAAACTCGCAGGACCACTTGATCAGGCTACCTTCGTCCTTTGGAACCACAGCAATCTTGCACTTGAAAAACTTGACAAACTCCATGAGCTCACCGTCAATGATAGAGTAAGATGCTGTTCTCTTTTCTTCATCCACCTCCTCGATCTTCTCTTTTGATGTTGTAATAGGAACGTCTGCAGTTTCCAGTTCATGCATTAAAATATCAACTGGAGCCAGGGGCGGATCGAAGATTTAAATAAACAGCTAGTCTTGGAATGGGCCGGTGTATGATCTTGAAATATCTTTTTTTTCAATCTTTTCTACCAAATTTTATAAATTCGGGGGTAACATATGTACTAGTCCGAGTGTACATCATTGTCAGTATTCATGACTACATGAGTAGCCAAATTTAAAGAAAGGAATGCCTATGAAATTGACATATTACTATTTTGATTAATTTTAGAAAAAAGTAACCTTATTGTGTGGCACGTCTCAAAACCCTTATATTCATGACTCATATATTTAAGGGCAAGTTCACCAACGTAAATTATATGAGACGTCTCATGACTTATAATGAGGTAACCCGATAGTATATTGGCTCGGATAGATTGTAAAAGCTAACAGAATGCATGCATGACAACCAATTAAGCCCGGCCTGTTTGGTAAGAGTCTGATTGAGGTGCAAAAAGCTTATTCGTCCGAAAGAAAAAGCTCATATAGCACTAATGCACCACGGTACTACCTATGTGATCAACAATACTATGGTCTCATAAGAAAGTTTCACCGTGTCTAATTATAATCATGTGATGCAATATCTCAACAACGGTGCTAAATCTTTGGTTCTCTTGCCAAAATCAATCTAGCTTTCCTTTCATACAAAACACATAAAATGGTAACTTTCCCGCTGACATGATCGAAGCATTTGACATTGAAATTAAAGATATACCTTCGGCGTAGTGCACAAGACGAACGGATCCAACTCCCTTGCCATCGCCTTCAAGTACCTCAATGCTCTTGTATTGCTCGGGGAAGGCCTTAGGGAAAATGTTGTGGGAGTCTTGGATGCCGGCCCAGATGATCTCAGGCTTGGACTTAACCTCCACATCTACGTCGAGCTTTCCAGCCAAAGACATATTTGCCTGTAATGGATAGTTTTGAAGCTGTACAATAATATTGTGCTCACAAGGATATGAAGTGAAGTAGGCAATGTGTACATATAAATAGGGCTCAAAACTAGCAATAAAAGAACGGTGATGATCTTGCATGTGTTGGTTAACTGGTAATAGATAGCTTTAAATTTGCGTGAAATTAGCTAGCTCAACTACATTTTTAATAAGATGTGGGTCACGCAACATATTGTGTACGTACGTAAGTGCACAATGTGGTCTTTGTGAAGGTACGCGAATTGCTTTTGATTGCAGTCGTTCACTTGGCTGTCATCACTCATCAACGTGAAGTAGTATTCAAGTATAGTCTTTAGGTTAGATAAGAATCAATAACAACAACTAGTTATAGCTATACTACATGTCTACATCTGGTGTGAATATGACCCCTTTTAATTATAAAGAGATCTACTCCTTATATACTTACTCATTAAGAAACCAATTCAATCAAAATTCTAATTCATTTGGTTTGGGTTTGTCATCACAACCTACTGCATATATTTGAGAGTACGTACTCTTAATAATACTTTTATGTACCTTTATGTATTTTTTGTTGTGTACCTTTGATAGATTTTAATGTATGAGAGTGAAATATTGTATATTTCTAATTTATAGAATTTACACACAAAAAAATTTGAAAGGTACCTAAAAAATATTTAAAATTCATTTTGAGAGTATGTACTTTTAGGTGTACATGACAATTTGCCGATTCGTGATATTGGTTTCACTGTGGCTCGTCTTGCGAAATTTTACAATCAATCCAAATATGAAATTTCTGTTTGAGAATTGGCTTTGCGAAAACAGCATTCTCATGTCGTCTTGGGAAAAAAAGTTACATATAGATATTTGAGGTTCTGATGGTTCTACTCTTGATGTGTCCTGCCTTGCATGAATATCTTTTTACACCTTATGTAAACAATGCACACATACCCGGCCTTCTCAAATCCTGTACGAAAGTATTTCTTTATTACGTAAAGGTATTTTAGGAACTGGAGACCTTGTCCTCTTGTGTGTATATAAGAAGGTGATAATTAAAAAATATAAACAAAGGTGTCGAGTTCGAGTCTCTATAAGTAATCGTCTGAGAATTTGTGGGGAAGAGTTTTCTCGTCTATGTGGTCTTACACAGTTAGAATTCAGACTAAACCATGTAATGAGGAAAAAGTTCACAGCATTATAGCACTAATAAAACAATATTAACAAAAGGTAGTTTCTTTCACAGGAAGTTAACGAACAGTCCAATATTAACAGGAAGTTAACGAAAGACCTGTAACTCAATCTCTCTATCTCTCTAAAGCCGAAAAGATTCATTTTTTCTTCTTCTCGCAGTTTCAATCAAGTAACTAATTATCTGTCATTAATTTTGTCTTTCAAAAAAATCTTGTGGTACACTGGTACCTTCCAACGGTTTTTTAGATAACTTGGTCTATATTTTTTGTGCAGTTAGCCGACGATTGAATATAAAGTATTTGTGCAAGTTTAGCGTGCTATATAATGTTGTCGTTCTCTATGTCGTCAAACCGTCGAGTTTCAACTGTGTATGCTCTCGAAGATAAGGTAATATCCAAGCAATGCTCTCTTGCGGCTGTTGTGTTATTAGTTACTTAAGCGGTACATAATTTGAGGATTTGAACATAGGACAATTCAAATATATTAAACTCCAAAATATCGGGTCTAATCTATAATTTATGATGCATGGACGCATGGTCTGAGATGACCCTTAATCAAGCACGGATGGAATAGTATAAATTTCGCATAATGGTAATATTGAAAACTAGGTAGCAACCCGTGTTTCGCACGGTCAGGTAGTACATTCTCTGTAATATTCTTATAATAATATTCTGTAGTATTTTAGTCGCAAAAGTATTGCTTATTTAATGAGCTATGACACCTGACATTCTAACTATAGTGTGTCTACGTACCACATGTCCAACTACACGGTGTCTGACCCTCTAAAATTACTCCGTATAATTTTATTAAAATATAGTGAATATACTTCATTGGGTGTCTACATACCACATGTCCAACT
>CAAKMY010039690.1:0-18018 GCA_901111285.1 Corrigiola litoralis
ATTCGAAGAGCAAAAAAATTGTAGGACTTAAATACAACTTTGCTATTTTCAATAAGTAATAATTGTGTATATGGAGCAATCAAACTGCACAATTCAGATAAGAATAGATAGAAATAGAACTTGCTTCAAAGTCCGCTTTGGCAGGATTCCTATAAAACATTTACGCACGCAACAACAAAACAAACCAAAAACATGCGGACTACCTACTACCTCTAAGTTATGAAAATGCATAAAGAGGTATGTGAATTTTTTTAAATATTATGTTCCTTAAAACATAACAACATATTTGATTCTTTATGTGGAATGTTGTTGCTTCTCTGCAACAGTCTAGAGATTTATTTTCCCCAACAACATTCCCCAAACATACCTCTTTATGGCTGTTAATGGGTAACTACTATAATATAGAGATACTAATATTATGTCCCTTTAGCAGTTTCAGTTGCTCACATCGAAAACTGTTACAAATCCCCAAACAACATTGCGTAACACCATAGAATGAAAAAAAAGCATCACATCAAAATTCATCCAAAAACATACCAATAAAAAAAATCACTTTTCACAGAAATTATTCAATAGTCAACATAAATCAATTACTTTTCACATGCCATTATATCACATAAGATATGACTTAATAAATTAACAACCAAAATCAATCACATAAATGTATCATACCTTAGTTAGTACTCTGACCCCAGAGAACGACACAACCTTTATGATGTTGAAAATTGATGGTGCCTTAATATCACATCAATCCTTCTTTGCAAATTGATCAGCTGCATGTCACCAAAGACCACAACTTCAATTCAAATTAAATGTTCCCCTTTTTCTATATCAACAAAGAACCAAATTGATCTACTGCATGTCAAGGGTAACCATGAACATGAGTAAGTCTTAGAGTCCAATGTAAATATTGAAATATTGAAATATTGTTAATAAATGTATATGTGCTAGAGTTTCATTATATACTTTACCGCACTTGAACTTTATCACCAAGGGAGAACATATTAAGTGGTAAAATGATAAGCAAAGCCATGAGCACATGAGTTACGATTATATTTGCAGCTACCCATTTCATAAAAACTATGGTATAGTTGAAATAGACGATTAAATGAAAAAGATAGTCTAAAAACTTACTTCTTCGTGCCTCCCTTCCTACCCATGAAAATCCTCTTATTCTTCTTGCAGAAACACGAAAGTGTGTAAATAATGGGGGTGATGGGCATATCGCAGATTTGTAGGCCATTGAAGAAAGGAGAACGAGATCAGGGAAATGAAAGAACCGCTAGCAAAGGAAAGATGCTATGGGGATTATGGGTAAGAGGGGGTAACTGCTTAATGAGTGGGAAAGAGAGGGCTGAATGGGTAATGACAGTAAAATTGCCCAGAACGTCTACCGAGGGAGGTTTTTTTTTTGTAATTTACATCATTGCCCTGAATCTTTGTTATCCATTTTATTCAAAATTAAGGGTAAAAGGGGAAATACATTAATGTGACAACCATAAAGCCTTCTCCCTATATAATATATCCAATATAGTTTATAACTTTAGTTGCTCATACGGCATACGGCATACGCTATGTGATAAATTTTTTTTTCAATTTATTTACTACGTAGTATAATCACTAAGTCATGACTTTCTTTGTAGAGGAACTAAGTTCTAAAGTTTATACATATGCTTTTTTTTTAGTTCTACATAATTTTAATATATATAATGTTTTATATTCTTTATGTATGTATAATTTTTATAGGTTTTAATTTCTAACACATGTTCTTGTATCCTTTGTAATTGTAGTTGTTAGTATAATGAAGTCTAGTGCAAGTAAGCAGACGGGGACTAAAAGGCCAATAACCGTTGATATAGAGGATGATGACGACTTTGCAACCGAAGAAGGAAAAGATGAGGTCGACACCGAGTTTGTATCGGTTGGACGTTCCGAGGTGTGGTAGCATATGGAAAAGTTGAAGAATGTGGACAAGACTCAAATCAAAGCCAAATGTAAGCATTGTCGAACCATCCTTAATGCATCCTCTAAATATGGCACTTCTCACTTGAAAAGACATATTGATAAGTGTCTTGCTCGTAGAAATGTTGACATTAGGAGTTTTATGCTTACTTCCGAGGGTACAAGTGATGGAACTCAATCTTTGGCATTAAAGAATCCTAGAGTTGATTTTGACCTATGTAGGAAAGACATTTGTTTGTTTGTTGTTGCGGGTGGTCACACCTTTACTATTGTAGAAGAGCCTGACTTTAAGAAAATGGTTAGTTCTTTATGTCCTAGCTATAAGGTCTTGAGTAGACACACTCTTAGAAGGGATGCATGTAAGTTCTATGAGGAGGAAATGAAATGTGTTGAACTAGATATGAAAAATGCACCGGGTAGAATTAGCTTCACCATTGATAATTGGAGAAATGAAAGCACTGAAGATGAATATATTTGTATCACTGCTCATTGGATTAATAGTAATTGGAAAATGCAACAATGGATCATAAGGTTTGGGGCTTTGTCACCTCCTTTTGATGGAAATAATATTGTTGATGATGTGTCTCTTTATTTGGCTAAGTGGAAAATTGATGGTAAAGTGGGATGTTTTACCATTGATAATGCTTCATATAATAAGATTATGCTTAGCCAAGTTAAGGAGCAACTTGATAGAAATGGGAAAGATGTTTTGTTGGCAAAGTTGATCGAGAAAGTTGAAGTGAGAAAGGACGGAAAAGAACCAAAAGAGCATGCTTCCATTGACTCTTTCATACATGTTCGTTGTTGTTGTCACATTATTAATTTGATTGTGCATGCCGGCTTAAAGCTTATCAATCCCGTTCTATTGAAGATTAGAGGAATTTTTAATCATTTGAAGCATTCAATTCCTAAGAAAAAAAGTTCTATGAGATTGCTCATGGAACTTATAATTTGGATGGAAAGAAACGATTGCGTGGTGATTGTTGTGTGAGGTGGAATTCTACTTTCTTGATGCTTGATCGTGCTCTTTACTTTAGAAAACCTATTGAACAACATGTTGAGAAAGATAGTGAATTGAAGAATTTCTTGCTTTGTGATGATGAGTGATCAAAAGTGAAGGTTGTTAATGAGTTCTTGAAGACCTTTTATGATATCACTAATGATTTTTCCGCTCATAACGCTCCAACGGCAAATATTTATTTGAGGGGTGTTTGGAACATACAATGCATGCTAAAGAAAGCTAGTAGTAGTCCACATAAGTTTATGCATCCCATGATTGAAGTGATGAGAGTAAAGTTTGATAAGTATTGGGGTCGATATAACTTGTTGTTGGCATGTGCTTGTGTGTTGGATCCTCGATATAAGCTTGTATTTGTACAATTTTGTTATGATTATCTTTATGGATTGGATGAGGCAAAAAAAAAAGAGTTGCGAAAGTGAAACAAGCTTTGTTGACTTGTTAAAAGAATATGGAGATGTCCATGAGTCTTGTGAAAGTGGTGAGACAAGTGAAGGAGTTATTGTTTCTAGTGGTAGTGGACCTAGTGGTGATAAGACGGAATACTTTGGAAATTATTTGAATAATATCCAAAAGGTGTGTGTAGAGAAATCTCAACTTGATTTGTTTTTGGAGGAGAAACATAAAGACCATAGGGCGGACCTTGATATTTTGGAGTATTGGAAGTATAGGCAAGAGCATTATCCACAACTTGGTGCTTTAGCTCGTGATATTTTGGCTATTTATATATCTTCCATTCCTTCGGAGTCAGCCTTTAGTGTAGGGAAAAAGTTGGTGAACCCTTGGAGAGCTTCTCTTGTATCCATGACGGTTGAGAAATTGGCTTGTTTTGAAAATTGGCTACGTGCCAAAGGCTATATGCTTTCTGGCGCATCTATCTTGTCCGCTCCCACCATTGAAGATGAAGATGAAGAGGTCGAGAATGAAGAATGAATTTCTAATTATTGTAATTTGAGACTTTTATTGTAATTTGAAACTTTATTTGCAATTTTTATTGTAATTTGTATGGTTGAAGACTTGGAACTTTTGGAAGTTACAAACTTTATTATGTAATTTGATGATCATTTGGACTTGGTATTGTAATTTGTATGGTTGAAGGTTTGAACTTTGAAACCTTGGATTTAGAGCCTTAGAAAGTTGTAATTTGATGATCATGTGAACTCGGTATCGCATTTTGTATCGTATAGTTTTTTATTTGCAACTTCGAATTTAGCCATGAACTATGCTCAAACAAGCCATAAAAAAGCCTAATTTGGGCCTAAATTTGTCAAAACAACCCCATTATAGCCCAAATTAGTTCAAAAAACAAAAAAAAAAAAAAAAGAAAAAGGCCCGAAAAAGCCCAAAAAACCCAAAACGCCCGAAAAAGCCCAAACATGCTGGTTTGGGAATTGGGATTTTAGGCCCAAAAAAGCCCGGCCCGAAATCGGCCCGACCCATGATCAACTCTAATTGTATATGTCCTAATGGACCTTGAAAACTTCGCCTCCACCGATATGGATTTTGGGTGGTTGTGCGGGTCCCGAATAGTTTTGGAGGAACAAGCAATGATTTTTTAATGTCGGCAAAAACGTGGTGAAACTATTCGAATGACGCGAGAGGAAATTGCACAGCAGAGAACAATGTCAAAGTTTGCTACGTTGCATTTATTTTGCCGGAAACTTTAGCATTTCACACTACGGAGTTTTGGCTATAAAATGGGAAACTTGCAGTGCCATTTCTTTTGGCTATAAAATGGGAAACTTGCAGTGCCATTTCTCATACTCTCGGTTAAAGCTTCACGGAGTATTAGAGAGTGGGTGAGAGAATTTGGGGTATTATTCTTCTAGTGTCTTTTCTCTGGTAGGGCTCGGGTTATACTATTTTTGGGTATACAAAAATAGTGGGATACTCTGGATTTAGAGTGGAGAGTCCGGGTATTGAGAAAGGGATTATTTGTGGGTCTCACAAGTTGGATGGGAGAATGTTAAATTCTCTTGTTATATTTTCCTTATTGTATTATTCACCTTGGAGTTAATAAACTATATACTTGTCGGGTTGTTGGTTGACGTAGGCGGGTTATTCAGTAAGATTTTCAGTTATGTTAGGATAGACTATCAAAATAGAATTTGAGTCAAACATATTCTTTTCTTTAACAAACCGAGTTTTCCTAAAAGTCCAATACTTAGCATAACTCCTCACTGGATAGACTTCTAAAAAAATCATTTTACTTTAAAAAACTTCTAAAAATATTTATTAAAACTCAAGATATTTTTACCTCAAAATATCTTCCAACACTTAAGTGCACTGATGCATATACCAACATCTAATCACTGGTGCATCAGTAAACTTTGCTTATCATTGCTTCTCCTCTCATTACCTACAATCAAGTTATAAATATTTTGTCCCATGGAAATGTTCATTCACTCTAACAAAGTATAGACTAATATATTACAACTCTTCAATTTGAAAGAAGCTTGATATAATCTTTTATTGTGAACTTGATAATAATATCTAATGAAAAGCCATAGCAGTGTCACTGGTGTTCGTACTGGTGCTTCCATCATCATCCACTGGTGCTTGTGTTGTTTATGCTCATTGCATGCTCTGTATCATGACTTGACTTATGTGTTCATGAAACCAATCTTATTGCTATGACAAAACAAATATTACACATAAACATATTATATTTGGAATCATCAAAACTAATATATTAACATTAACAAACATTAATTAGGGGTTTAGAATCATCAAGTGGTATCACAACATGTGGTATTGTTGCATGTATGATTTGGGCTAAGGAGATTAATTAGTGTTAAATGGTTAAACTGAAGTAATTAGGTAATGAAATTTGTTTATCAGTTAGTTCAAGAGTTGTATGTTTTTTATATTGGCTCAAATGAGTTGAGTCAAGTAGCATAAGATGGGTGAAAGTTGCTAAATTATTTTGGTCGAAATCGGATTCTAGAAAATTTCGTGGTTAAGGAATCAAGCAAGGTTTTAAGTTTAGGCATATTTTTTTGCTCAAATAAAGCTCTTGCCTCCTTGCTACTTTATTTCACTCAAAATGCTTACTCTCCACTAGCTTCTCAATTCTCATGCATACAGCCCCTCCCCCTTCGCTTTTCGTCTATTCCTTGGCTTCCTTTTTCGTCTTATGCGCATAACTCCATCTTTCTCACTCAAAATTTTGAATTTTCATGGTGTTTCTTCCATAAAATTGATACTTCAACTTCATATACCAAGTTACCCTCAATATTAAGCAAGTTTATTTTGGAAAAAGTTTGAAACTATTCAGATTTTCGAGCTCTTCTACTATGCCTTCATGGCCGACGGTGGGCTTCGATTTTCAGGCGATATCTCCGACCACTTTTGGCCGACTGAATTCCCACGAAGGTAGGCCCATGCCTCATATACGGGGGCGCTCCTTGGCTGCCTTTCACGGTTAATTTTCGGTCCCCTTTTTGGTCCAAAAAATGACTTTTCGGCTATCCTTCGACCTTTTTCAGTTGGTAAAATAAGGAGGGTAATCCTCAACCTTATTGAAGCTCGGTAACTCATTTTAATCAAGGTGGGTAGTCCACATCCTTGATTTTATCCGGGGTGGTGAGGGGGAATCAACCACCCTCCACCCATGGGCGGAATTGGGGGGACACAAGGGAGCCCCGGTCCCCACCAACTTTGTTATTTTTTGCTATTTTTTAAGATATTTTTTTTAAAATAATTTTTAATTTTTTTACTTGGCCCCCCTTAAGAAAAAATCCTAGTTCCGCCCCTGCCTCCGCCACTGTAGTCGCTGCCGTGGGTCCGTCACTTTGTTGCCTCACAAATATTTCCACGAGCCACCTCATATGGCTTATGTACTATTGCTTAAGTTGGGTACTTGTTGATGCTTGAGTTTATGTATATTTGAGGTGATGGTTTGTGCGGTTTTTGTGGTGTTTCGGGGGGGGGGGGGGGGGGGATTTATGGGGCTTTTTGACGTCGGTTTGAGTAACGACATCTTCAGTCCCGCGCCGAGGCCTCACTATGACTACTTGACGGGGTGAGAGGTACGTTCGTTGGTAAGTTATTATGCTCTGGAATACACACTTGATAATGAGACATTACTCAATGTGATGTTTATTTCGTTGGAATATCTCATATTTGAGTTAGTCGATAATATAACGTGTAATATGAGAGCTATACTTTTGTTCCTAAACTTATTCAAGTATTTGAATACTACCTTAAAAGTTTTAGCAATTCTCGTGCTGATAACTTGTCGTGATTATGTGTATGAATGGAATTGAAGAAGGCTTTTCTCGACTCCTATCTTTTAGATACTTAAGATAGATAGTGAACTTGTGATTACGTATATGTATTTCACAATGTATGTACATTTGCACAGACAAATTGCCCCTTATCTATATCTATAATATATAGATACTAAAAGGCGTTGCAAGCCCAAGAGCCTGCCACCTGTAATGCCACGTCATCGCCAACTTAGCATAAATTAAATCATGTTTTATTATTATTTATTTCATTTGTAATCATAGAATTATTTATCACTAACTCAAAAAATAATTAATATGTATCAATAACATTAATTATATTATTCCTTTCAAATTTCATTCTTCTACCATGATATTAAACCAAAACTATACATATAAATTAGTAGAATAAAGACCACAAAACTCAACTTATGTTACAAAAAATAACTAAAAGTAAAATATGAAAAAGTTATAACCTAAATAATAATAATAATAAAAAATTCACGAAAAAGTTATCATAAAACGACATCGTGAATTCACAGGACTAAGTACTAGTTTATAGTACAAAGTGTGTAACAATAACGCAAACATAAACACGCACATACGAACCTGTAGCCGAAACCTATCAGATAACTTTACTGTAACTTTATCTATTTCCAGTTTCAGCATGCAAATCGAATAATCGACGCATTCAATTTAATATTACAACACGTATGTCATAATGTGCAACAACTAATCAAATTCTAATTTTTTTTCAAAAAAAAAAAAAACTATTTCAAATTCTAATTTTATTTCAAAAAAAAAAAAAAATCATTTTTTTTAAAAATCTAAAAATGTCACTTAATTATGTCGGGGAACAGGGACCTATAGCCTAGTATGATACATTTCCCTCCTAAAAGTGTCTGTAAATCAGTGAACAGTAAAACCCTTGCATAACTTCTTCATTTCCTAAGTTAGAATTCAGAACATCCATAGTTATCAAGCTTACTTCTTACTTCTTACAATTACAATTACAATGGCTTTAACAACAAGCAACAACCAGCAACATGCAGAGGTGTTCACTCCAAAAGAGCCCAAGAATTGGAAGGAAATTTGGTCTGTGTTTCACAGAGAAGAGCCTACCAAGCACCAATCCGAAGTTGCTGCTCTGCTCAAGGCACACACGGCTTTACTTGTGGAGTTCGAGCACGCTTGGATTTCTGAGACGAGTCGTTGCCATAAAGAGATTGCTAAGGTAACTCTTTCTCTCTCTGTTTTCGGGAGGGACCGTCTTTTTTAATCGTAAAAGTAGACGGAGCCATGCTGGCCCAACAAATGGATGTGTATATGTGTGTGATTGACTTGGGCTTGCGGGAAGCTTGGAATGATTTAGCTTAAAAGGAGCTCGTCCACTTTTATCGTAAGAGTAGACGGTCTTTTATAAGAATTTGTGTTGTTGTCCTTTTGTTGGGTTTCATGGTTGGTTAATTAATCTGTTGTCATTATTATTTATTATCATGTTATTATTGCAGTTGAGTGGACAAGTGAAGGAACTGAAGACGGAGAAAAATTTACAAGTTAAAAGCCATGCTATGTTATTGAGTATTAGGGATAAAGAAGTTAAGTACTTTAAGGAAAGATCAGGTAATATCTTGTTCTCTTTCTAAATGTTACTCCTTTTATTTGTGGTTTTATTACTAATATCTTAGCAATTTATTAAAGTTGTTTGTGAGAAGCTGTTGTATGTTATTTGTTGAGCATAGTTTATGTTTTTGCTGATAAAAAGTGTTTCTTTTTCGATTATCCCGCGGAAACTTGGGTTGGACAATGTTGTGGTAGAATATGTTGATTTTTTTTTCTTTTGTTTGAGGTGAGCTTTTAAAATTTTAAGTTGAAAACTCGCCCCAAAAGCGTAAATGCTCACTCATTCAATTGTGGGACCGTCGTATCCAAATGCTACTGGAGATTGAATTGGTTAAAAATTGAGGTGTTGGTTGGGTTGTCCTATAGTAAGCAAGGTTTTTCCTTCTTTTCTGGAATTCGGGAGGATTTTGTATGTTACTCAAGCACAAGTGATATATGTCTGTTGCATTTGGCTATTCGCTTGTGTTGCTTCCGTCTACTTCGTAACATTATCAATTTTGAGGATAAGACACACCGTCCGTTCAGAATTATCAATTTTGAGCAGAAGAGGGCTTGGAGCTTGAGAACGACAAGGAGGTGGCAAGACTAAAGCTTGAGAATGAGAAGCTGGCTGAGAGTCTGAATGCAAAAGAGGGCTTGGAGCTTGAGAACGACAAGGAGGTGGCAAGACTAAAGCTTGAGAACGAGAAGTTGGCTGAGCGTCTACAGGAGAGTCTGAAAGCAAAAGAGGGCTTGGAGCTTGAGAACGACAAGGAGGTGGAAAGACTAAAGATTGAGAACGAGAAGCTGGCTGAGAGTCTGAAAGCAAATGACAACTTGGAGCTTGAGAACGACAAGGAGGTGGCAAGACTAAAGCATGAGAACGAGAAGCTGGCTGAGCATCTACAAGAGAGTCTGAAAGCAAAAGAGGGCTTGGAGGCATCTAGGGATCTCTGTGAGGCTCTTAAGAACAAAGTGTCTGAGCTAGAACATGAAACACAAGAAAAGTCTGAAGGAGTGTAAGGAAGCAAAAGAGGGCTTGGAGGGATCTAGGTATCGCTGTGACGTGCTTGAAAAGGAGGTGGCAAAACTAAAACTTGTGAAGGAGAAGCTACATGAGAGAGAGAAAGTCTGTGAGGCTCTTGAGAAAAAAGTGATAGCACTAAGAACGGAAAAAACGATTCGGTCTAATAGTCTAAAGAAGTGTCAAGAAGCAAAAGAAGGCTTAGAGGGACGTTCTGACGTGCTTAAAAAGGAGGTGGCAAAACTAAACCATGAGAACGAGGAACTAAGGCGTTGCTGTGACGTGCTTGAAAAGGAGGTGGCCAAACTAAAACGTGAGCACCAGAAGCTGTTCGATAACAATTACTAGAAGCTGCTTGAGAACAGTTCTAAGGTATCTACCCTACAGTCAGAGATAAAAAATATAGAGGATCACTTGCAGACCAAGGATGCTGAAATCCATCGGGCATTTGAGATAATCCAGAAATTTGAAGCCTTGGGCACGACGTTTAAGGCAGGATGCCCAGAAAAGGATGAGACCACTGCCTCTCTCATCAGGGAGTTGAAGGCTTGTGTGTGCCAAGGAGATGGACTTATTAGCAGACTAACTAAAGTACTACTCAGATTTTATGACATTGCTGAGGTCAATCACGTGAGTGAGTTGACCACGGAACCCCAATCCAAAATAGAGGAGTTGAAGTCATCAAACATAGATTTTGAGGCTGAAGCACTTGCAAAAGATGGCTTCAAACCTTCCGAAGAATTAGAAATTTTAAAGTCTGAAAGGCCTGCTGAAGAAGCCCTTTGTGCTGAGAAGATCAAGGAAGTCCAATCGAGATTGGAGCCATTGCAGTCATCGAGTTCCAAGATGGATGAGAGAGCTGCCACTCTAAACACCACAAACAAACAATTCGAGGAGGCTGAAGCACTCCAAAATGATGGAGAAATCTCCATATCGGAATTAAAATCTGAAAGATCTCCTGCTACGGCTACACCAAGGCGCTGCCAAAGTGAACCTTCATCTTCCTCTTCTGATCTTGGTAAGGCAGGGATGGTTGATGGAGAAGCTGAACACAATAAGTCCCAGGCTGATGAGACCCCACCTTTATGTCATTCTATAAGTGAACCTGACAGGACTACTGGTAGTGCAGCTCTGGAGGAAGAAGCTTCTTCTGCACAACTGGTATCTGAGAATGTGAGTTCATCTAATAATGGCCACTTAACCGAAATCCCCCCACCCCACCCCAATCCCCGACCGAACTTTACCCCAGACCTTTCTCTTCTGCCTCAGCACAGTTTTGACTAGATAGCAGTTTCAGTGGTATATGACTAAGTCGTGTTCATGCATATTTATCATAGGAAATGAACATATCTGATACCATAAAGGATACCATGTATTATGTGACGTTACATATATGCAGGCCAAGCCTTGCATAGTTGCATTCCACGCACAAAATCTTTTTAGTTATACTAGTGCAACTAGAACTCTTCTAACATAAGGAAACTATACTAAAAGACATGCAATCTTTCGGGATTCGCTAATATTCCTAATAGTTGGTATATTGTTTTTATTTATGGCTAACTGAGTTTTAGTTACAACTTTCGATAGTTCAAAGAACCATTCTTATGGTTACTGGTTACAAAAAAAAAAAAAAAAGGGAGGGCGGGCAATGGCTCTCTTTGATGGTATCTAGGAATTGTTCGAATGTAATCCCTCGAAGAGGGTGATCATTATCATATCACTTATATAGAGTATAATAAAGATATTGAGAAGATACTAGCTAAGAATACAAAGAACCTTAATGATACTAGCCAAGTATAGAGTAGCTAAGCTAGGATGTAGATCAACATAATTTACATTCCATATCTTCTATTAGTATCTTTCATATCTTCTATTAGGAATTAGAATTTGCTTTTCCTTTTTATCCCCTTTCCTGATATATTTTATTGTCTAGTCTAGGCTTTTGATCTTCTTTAATAAATAAAAAAATAAAAAAATGTAATACAAGCTTGTAGCCAAATAGTCTTGAGATGTAACTGTGGCTTTACTCTTGAACTCATGGTGAGACCAGAAATATCTCTGAGTGATAACCAAGAATACAGAAGTTGGCATTCAGATTCTGGTGCCTATGGTCTTGTTCTAGGTCTTCTAGGCATTGCAAAAAAAAAAAAAAAAACAAAAAAACAAAAAAAAAAGACTTGTTTGTCTCTTGAGTCTTGACTCGTCACATTGCCGTAGAAGAGGTGGTATGGTCGTATAGTAGAAGGTGGGCGTGGGTGGGGATACTCATTCTCCTTATTTTCAAATTTCTGCATCTGTGATTGTTATTTTAAGCAACATTTTTTCCCCCTGCTTTCAGGCTGTTAGATGTTTAAAGAGAAAACGTGATGAAGATATCGGCATCGATGATGGTGATGAAGATATCACCATCGAAGACGGTGATAATTCGGACATCCGGGGTTTACCTGCTGGAGACATGCTTAATGTTCCCCAGAAAAACTCGAGAAGGACCATATTTGGGAATAGAGAGTTGAAGAATCTCCAAACAAGTGTTAACTATGATGCTAGGAGAGTCAAGAGGACTAGGGTGTCTAGCAGTCGTGCACAAAGGTAAAAGTTTAATCTGAATTGTTTATTCCTTCTTTCTCTTTATCCAAAGCTTTTTCTTTTGGTCTATTACAATATGTATGGATTTTTTGGAGTTTGAAATGCATGATTTGAACTTACGCAATCAGCTGGACTACTTGAGGTGTATCATGATTTTAGAATTCTAAAGTTTTAGAGGAACTAGATATGAAGGTTAACCATTTCATCCTTGACTGTTTGCATTCTATTTTGGTGTTGAGAAATCTGTTGTTTTACCATACTTTGTCTTGTGTTATGCTTGTCTAAAAACATTTGAGTCAAAGAAATCTGTTGTTTTAACATACCAATGAGTTTATTCAGGCGATTACATGAAATGTGTTAGGAGTTTTAGTGATAAACTGATAATTCTCCTCATTATTATCAGTTCTGACTTCTGAGGACTGCAGACTCTTATCAGACTTGGTGAATCTAAATGATGTCATTTGTACTCTGAATTGCTGGACACATTCTGATCTTGGAAGGGATCACAAGCTACATAAGCTTTGTTCACGTTTATAAATTGATATGCACACATGGCAGTATCAGTTTAACTAAACTGGTAGTATATCATCTTGGTTATTTGAATGCACATCTTGAACTTTTAGTAGGACCTACCTTGAGGATGCACTCATAAGTACGTCCAAGTTCTGTGAACCAAGTATGAACTCTGACTATGGCATTCAAACTATGCCCCAAACTGAATTTATCCAGCTTACTTTAATACTCCAAACATGTCTAGATAATGCTCTGATTCTATATAACCTTTATTTTACTTGCTTGCTTGTTTAACACATTCCAGTTTTATTTGGTTGTGCTGCATAGTGAAAATCCTTATTCTGCTATTGATGTCTAGATTATAGTGAGCTAAGTGAGCCTATCATTGTTGAAATGGGTTTTTACAAATCCGAATTTGTTCTTTCGCCAGTTTTCTGTTTATGGACTTCAGGTATTTGAGAGCTTGATTTTGAATTTAACAAGCCATTTAATTTTCATGGGCTAAATAGCGCAACTCAGGGAATATTGAATGCACTTACTTTATGTTAAGCTTTTTGTTTTTATCTATTCTGAATGGGGTGCCTCTGAAAATTTGAATTGTTATACCTATTTAGCAGGTAACCCACACTGGCACGACCTAAAGGACAAGTGTAGGTTCATCTAATAATGGCTACTTAACTCCGTTCTTCTCATTGTTCTGTATTTTGGTTCTGTGATTTTGAGCTAAACTGTTTTTTATTCATCCAGGGTGTTAGAGGGTCAAAGAGAAAACGTGATGATGAGGCTGAAGCCAATGTTGCAAATAAGAATAAGAAGATTAAATTGCAAGCAAAAACAACAAAGCATTTGCAGTCAGCGAGCTCAAGCATGGATGGGAGAATTGCCGCTCTCAGCACCAACAATAACATTCCATCAAGCATCAGATTGATCCTAGTGAGTTCAAAGCTATATGTACACTAGAGTCGAGGTTATGTCTAAACTAAATTTCACCTCATTGCACTATTCCAGAATTAATAAATTTATATGATCAGTAGTGCTAATTTCTTTTTAACTATTATGCCTTATCAATGATAGATTGATAGGTGATCTGACTTGTGTAATATTTTCTTGGTACTTGTCTTAGGAATATCCCCAGAGGGTAACTGTAGTTGTGCCCAAATTTTTAGTGCATATTGACTACATTAAGACAGACGCGCAAGTGCTAGTAGCATAAAGAGACTATTAGTATCAAGTAGGTGAAATAAGTTCGTTGGTCTAGGGTTTTATTGCTGTTAAATATGATATTCATGTTGAAATGGATTGTAAGAAGTGGACTATGTTGGTTTTATAGTAGTAGTTTGGTATGTAGAAAATTGGTACAGTACAACATCATGGGGCTGGTTTTTGTCACAGGGCTAAATGAATAAGCTGGATTACTTGAGATGCATCTGGATTCCAGAAATATAGAAGTTAGTTGAATATGAAAATTAATCTTCTCATCCCTGCCTATTTGCGTTCAGTTCTGGTTTTGAGGAATTTGCTTTTTATACCATCCTTGTTTTACTTTGGATTATGTATGGCTTAAAAGAGTAAAGAACAAGAGATTCATTATACCAAAGAGTGTATAAAAGCGATTAGATGGAATGTGCTAGCAGTTTCTAGAGTAATAGGACTTGGTGAATCTAAAAGATGTCATTTCATACTCTGAGTTGTTAGATGCATTCTGATTTGAACCTTTTTGTGAAAATTCTTATCTTCGGTTGGTTTTTAAGCTACAGATGAGCGGGTCTTGGTCTAAGAATTGGTTGTTACTGTCTTGCTTAATTCTTAGACAGAGTACTGTGGACAGATTAACGTCTATAAACTGATCTGCACACATAAGGATGGTTTAGCATTCGTAAACTCGTAGTATACCAAACTGTTTGTCTTCTTGGTTATTTGGATGCTGTACAACATGATCTCTTAGTAAGACCTACCTAGAAAATGCATTAAGAGGTTACAACTAAATTCTGATAGCCACAAGTATAAAACTCTAACTGTGACATTTGAACCATGCCTCAAACAGAATTTGTCCAACTTCGTTAATCTTCTGAACTTATTTGGATAATGTCAAGATTGGGCTCTACTTGTTCATGGCAATGAATGAAATTCTTGAATCCTGCACGAACACCTGAACTATGAAGTATGAACTGCCTTTATTTTACTTGCTTGCTGGTTTTAACACATTCTACTTCTTTTAGGTTGTCCTTTAGCTTGCATAGACAAAATTCTTATTCTACTGTTGGTGGCTAGATTGGAGTTAGGTAAGTAAATCTATGATTGTAAATGGGTGATTATTGGCCTGAGTCGTTTTAAATTCTTTATCTAGACTATGTGTGTTTAAGAGCCTGATTTTGGACTTGAATAAGCATATTTGCAGCTTGTTTTCCATAAGCTCAACGGAGTGGCTCTGAAGCACTTAATGTAGTCATTACATTTCTATCTTCTGAATGAGGCCTTTTTAAATGTTGGAATCGGAATTACCTGTTTTGCAGGGTAACCCACTCAAGCAAACAACTTTGAGCTTAGGTGTGCAGTGTGCCAAAATACGACAGTACGACAACTTTCTCACTTTTGGGGTGGCTAAATTCATTTGCTCAACTAGCTGCTCTAGATGGCCATTCCCGACGTCAATGGTGCTATGAAATTTTGAGATTGAGTTTCGGCGGCTCATGACAAACCAGAGGACAATTTTGGCTGAATATTCAAGGGTGGCATTTGGAGAAGGTATGAATTCTTCCAAGTATCCTTACACCCTCTTCATTTTTTGTTTATCGTGTAATGTTCCTTGCATTTAAATTCTACATTATGGACAATTTAGAGTTTTAGTGTGGGGAAGAGCTAGAACTTTGCAGTTTTGGTTTTTCTTAAAAATGGATGTTGCATGATGGGAGAATGTTGTCTTTTACCTGCTTTTCAGTTTCATTATTCAGTGAAAGAAATTTGTTGCTGATTGGTTTCTATTCGAGATTCATCGTCACTCATTGTTAGACTAGCAGTATTTGTTTGATTTTATAGGTTTTAAATTTATTGGAGATGTTATATTTAGTGGGGTTGTTGCCGTGTTCTTCTGCAGATTTTGTGTCTTGAGAGTTTCATATTATGTGTTTTTGAGTCTTTCTTAGTTAATCTAGTTAATTTCGTTCTTGCTTAAGCTCTCATGTATTCATTGGTTTATGACTGTTTCAGATGCTGTTACTTGATCAGATAGAGAATACAACATATTTGGTGTATGGAAAACATAACTTCTCATTAGTATTATATTTATTTATATACAAGATTATAACATTAGTTAGTTGTGAGAGTTAACTAATATCTAGGTAACTAACCTTAGAAATCTAAGGAAGAATATAAAAGACTAGAGGTGTACATTCGAATAGGAAGCAGTTATGAGACTAAGAGTCCACAAGACTTAGAAACTTCAATTTCCTTAACACGCCCTTGCAAGATGGATTCTGTGCAAGAGAGACCAATCTTGAGAATTAAACAATAGAAACGAGGCTTTGGGAGCGGTTTGGTTAGGAGATCAACAAGTTGATCATCACCACTAATATGTTGCACTCTAATTGTTCGTTTTGACTAGCTCTCGGACAAAAAGAAACACAAGGACTAGATGTTTTATTCTGGAGTTGTAGATCGGCTTAGCTCTATAGTGAGTAGCCCTAAGATTATCACCGTAATTGCTCCGAGGGTTTGGTAAGGAGACCCCAAGTTCAGACAATAAAGAACACAATTAAACAATCTATGCAGTGGTTGAAACAATTGCATATAACTTGGCTTTTGTAGATGATTGAGCGAAAGCTCGTTGCTTTCTATCATATGGCATTACGACCAAGATAAATATATAACATTTAGTTGAAACATAATCGTCTTTGTCGCAATCTGCATGCAGCTGAAGAGGACATTTATCGTGTAATTGTTGACCATGATGAAGTGTTCCTTGAAGATAGGGGCGAGTTGAAGTGCCTCATGGGCAGTGCGTGAACTGAGATAATTTAGTAAGGGATAAGTACTAAAAACTGCCAATAGGAGCACGATAGTCACCACAACTAGAGATAAGGGAGCCATCATTCAATGAGAGGGGAGGATACGTGGCTAAGGGTGTAAAAACGGGTTTTGCATCCTACATATTTTTTGAGACAAGGTATCTGCTATATACATGGATTATTTAAGGAAAAGTCCCTTCGAATTTGGAACCACTTCGACTTCAAGAAATTATGACAAAGAGCCAAAATCCTTGTGTGAGAAACATCGCTAAAGAGTATAAAAAAGAAGCAATTTGCTCAGAGGACATGTAATTATGATGTCATTTACATATACCAATAGAAACATAAGCGTAGCAAGATGACCATAGCTAAACAAGGAGGAATCTACAACTCGATTTCGAAAATCATAGGTCAACAAATAGCTTTTGAGCTCATTGTATCATGCATGTGGGGCTTGTTAAGGCTATAAATAACATTGTTATGTTTGGAGACATGAGTGGGGTGATCTTTGCTTTTGAACCCGATAGCTACAACATATAAACACATTCAATGAGAGAGACTTGTAAGAATGTATTGTTAATGTCAAGTTGCCAAAGAGACCATACACCAATTCGAGTTGCAAACAACGGAGCAAGTCGAATACTAGTGGGTTCGATGAGGGGACTAAAAGTTTGTGTAGTCAATTCCGGGTCGTTAAACAAGACGTGCTCGATAAAGTTCAATAGAACCATCAGACTTACTTATATTCAATAACATTTTGAGAGGGATGAGATAAAATGATGGACCGGTTTTGGTTTATTTCCAAGGCATTGAACTCTCCAGTCATGACATGTCGCTATTTTGGGCCTTGAAGAGCGAGTGTAGCATAAGTTGGTATGTGTGAGCGCACCGGACCCGCATCTCTTTTTTTTTGTTTTTTTTGTTTTATTAAGGTTAAAGAGTGGAGTACGCTCGAGAACCACCACTTAGTGAAGGAGTACGGCGAGGCTAGGGGCCTCCGGACCGTTCCTATTGACTTTCAGGTTCTCATAATAATGTAGTGGCAGAAACAGAATTGACCTAACACAGCAAGGCTGCGTC
>CAAKMY010039692.1:0-11162 GCA_901111285.1 Corrigiola litoralis
GAGTAACTCTTTGGTTTATAAGGTGGAAACTCCCTCCTCTATTTTACCAATGTAAGACACTCACATGTGAAACATTTGGGTTGAGATTCTTCACAAAGTCACATTAAAATCATAACTCATTATAAATCTCGGGTAGCTTAAAGGTAATATATTTGGATCTTGTCAACATAACCACTCTTTGCAGCTTCCTTAAAACCCTTTTAAAAGATCAAAAACTTATCTAATTTTCTTTTTCTAGAGTAAGCTCCTAAAAAAAACTAATGAGCATTGTCATAGATGAATAACTTAATGCTCTACCCCTTTGTAGAACGACGGTATAGATTTGCTGCGCGTGTGGCTCGAGACTGTAGTATTTGTATGAGGCTGTGAACGTTCAAAGAGAAAAGACATTGCCATTTTCTTTTTGCATCGTATCGTCACAGTTTATCAACCGGTGATCACGGAGATTTGAGTGGGCCCAACAGACACCTTCAGTTACTTCTTCAGTCACTCCACTCATCAGCAGTTAATTGCTTGCTGCATCAGGCCCAAACTTAAGCCCACAGCATCTACTAAAATCTGGCCCGCAGTGACCTCCTCAAATCACAGCCGTTAGTTACGCCTCAACTTCAGATTGACGCAAAAATCATCTTTTCTTCTTTTTGTGAGTAAATGCCCCTGGTTTTAGGTCGAAATTCAGGTGCCACAACGAACTTTGTTAGAGTACCAAGGGCATCTTTGTCTTATTTGAGCTAGAAACAAAGAAAAGTGTGTATCACGTACAATATTTTCGGCCTTTTATGTACGAAATATGTGCCTTTTAGTTGGTTTGCTTCAACCATTAGCATTCGAGTATCTCTTTTTCTTGATTGAATACGTATGATAAACGCTTTGGTCCATGGCATAAGACAAAAAGTATCACGCACCAAGTGCAAGTAACAAATCTACTACTTTAGTACTCATACACCACCATCACATGTATAATACCTTGATCAAAAACTGTTTTTCCTTATGAGAAACAAATTCGATCGGCAAATCTAACTTTGCTTGTGGTAAGCTCGAGTATTCATATAACTCTCACACACAACATTAGCTACTCAAATGCACCAAAACAGTCATAATATAATAGAATGAGCCCATAACATAAATTATTCATGAAAATTCAAACTCTGACATTATTGAGATGATATATAACGTTACGGATTTTTAAAATTACTATCGACTACAAGTTGAAATAAATGTATTAACAACAAACTATTATAATCATGTTAGAAACTTAAATAGGTACTAGGAGTAATGCATTTCCGATTACAACCTTTGCAACTTTGCTAAATGAGAAATTTCATATTGAAGCAAAGACCATCATAAATTCGTAGAGGTATCGACAGAGCAAAAATCACATGGAAGTCGAAATGAATGATATAGACCATATAGGATGGTTACAAACTATGATCTTGATTTATTTCCATTTTCCCTCATGGGAGGGTTTATTAATAAAAGACATAATCCAATCACATGGGACCGCAATGGGGACTGAGATAACGTGAGACGTGTAATTGTATGTCTTGGCCTCATGAGAGCAATCAAAATGGAAAGCCCCACCAAGATTGGGCAATTTATCACACTTACCTAAAAAAAAAAAACAAAAAAAAAAAAAGATTGGGCAATTTAATCCTTCATGTCCTAATATTTATTGGCGGGTACCAAGAACGCGCAATCAATACGAGTGTGTACTCACTAGACATACCCTACCCTACCCGCCCTACAATATTATTTCACAAGTTTACCCTTTTCAACCCCAAGTAAAGAAAATTCCATACATTGCCCTTGGGTGACCTCCTCCATAAGTACCTCACCTTCCTACCCTATTTCCATTCCACAACCACAAGTCCACTTACCACAACTTCCCCTCATTTCTCTCTCTATATATATTCTCTCACTGAAAAATATAGTAAGAGTTGTTTTTAGTGGGAGAAAAATGGGAGTGTTTGGTGTTTTCAACGTTGGTTTGTTAACTGCATTGTGGGTTTTAGCACTAGTTGAGGCCAAAATTCCGGGTGTTTACCAAGGTGCTGCTTGGACTACTGCTCATGCTACTTTCTATGGTGGCTCTGATGCTTCTGGCACCATGGGTATGTCTGTTTCTTCCTTTAGCACATTTATATATCTACATTTCTACCATTTATATGACAGAGAACACATATGGTTCAATGAAGCTCAAGTTTTGGGTATAGTTTGTTAAAACACTGAAAAGGGTAGTTCTTGTCTAGTCATTTGTTGAGTCTTATGTGGTTTGTTTCCTAGCTGCAAAAATAAAATTAGTAGTGACATGACTGTGGTCCATGAGTACGTTTGTCTCCAATAATATCTACTAACTTAACATTAATCTCGATATTCATATATGCTAAAGTCGTGACCACAACCTCGCAACATAAATACATAACATACGCTAAAATGTTTTAGCTCTAGACCTTCCACATTTTATTAACCCATAATTGTAATTTACCCCACACCCAATGACATTCATTCCCTACCATTTAAGCAAAACATCCCACTTTCCAAAAATAAAGACCGACTTAAATACCAAGACTACCCCTGAAGATAACATAATTTGGTTTGTACACAGGAGGGGCATGTGGGTACGGGAACCTGTACAGCCAAGGGTACGGTGTGAACACAGCAGCACTGAGCACAGCACTGTTCAACAACGGGTACAGCTGTGGGGCCTGCTTTGAGATAAAGTGCGCAGATGACCCAAGGTGGTGCCACCCTGGTAGCCCTTCCATCTTCGTCACTGCAACCAACTTCTGCCCACCTAACTTCGCCCAGGCTAGTGACAACGGTGGGTGGTGCAACCCTCCTCGCCCCCACTTTGACTTGGCCATGCCCATGTTCCTTAAGATTGCTGAGTACCGTGCTGGCATTGTTCCTGTCGCCTACCGCAGGTATAACTTCTTATCTGTTTAGCACTTTCGCTATCATTTTGTAACGTGAGAACCCGCAGCTGCTTACGAGTCGCTATCCTTGGTTATTATTAGTACGTCCGTTATTATAATTAGAATGTGACGTAATTTTTATGACTTGATTTACTAATTACTAGTGTGAAGGTTATACATGTAAAAGTATTGTATTAGCCACTTTTGTGTTACGTTAAACATATTGCGACTCGAATTAGGACTAAACCTGATGCGACATATTATACTAGTGTCAATTTGTCACGTAACCTCCATTTTTAAGAAAATAAATTTGGACCACTGTTGTTTAGTGAATGTCATAGTGGGCCAGGATAAATCTTTACTGTATTTTAGCTTTGCCTCTCTGCTAAAAAATGTTTGTTCGGATAGGATATTGTTTCTATATAGAAGAGAGGTGACAACATGTTTAGGATAAAGTTGGAGATTGGGCGGTGAGTAGTGAAATTATGTATCTAAGTATAGATTGGCTTAGATAGTTAAAAGGTGTAGTTTTTTCGTGTGAAATGTTGTGAGTGAGATTGTTTTGTTTGCTTCTTTTCAGCGAATATATGTGTAAAAGTTGGAACTTACCGCTTAATCTTGGGATTAATCGTAAACCATTTTTTTGATTTGGACCCTTTTGTCCGATAGGCATATTGTGGCCAAATTCTAATCTTACACTTTTCAAAGTGCAAAATCTTTGATGCAAAGTGAAAGTTTACAATATTTGGCTAGGTATAAACTATTGGACTAAAAGTGACATATCAAAACGATTGTCAAACGCGTCCTTTAATTATAGTACTTTTTTTTGCGTTCCACTAAGGAGGAGACAACATAAACCAAATATAAGTGACAATATGAACACAATTAATAAAAGGAACATATTATCGGTCTTGGAGTATTTTTACACTTCCATTTGCGAGTTACGACTCATAAGTGGTAGTGTTAAAACACTCCGGGGTTCCATAATTTCCATTAATCTTTCCATGTTGAGATGAAAAAAAGTCGATGAAGCTGCTTTCTTGGACATTGATTGTTCTCATTGACAATGTGAACCGTATCACATGGTGAAGAATCCAATTTTCAGGTTTCCCTGTTTATTGCATATGGTGCAATAGTCCAATGTCAGTAACTGAGCTAGATTTTCTTTTGATTTGCTTTGTCAAACATGTGAATATTTTCAGCTTTTATGATACCCTTGAACACCAGCAAAAAGTCAAAAGAGTAATGAAAACAGTTAGTCCAAGGCCCATGGGCCTAGTTGCTCTATTTTTAGCTAAACCAGAATAAATCCGGATCCAATGTGAAATCCAACAGCCCACTATTCTCTTATCTCTTTTTCCAACAACATTTGTCATTGCATGGGATGTTAGTTAACATTTTCCTGAAGATCTGGTCCTTGCCGTACATTTCCATCCGAATATCAGGAGGGTGCGCTCTTCTACGCGCATGTCTCCATAACTTTCCATGCACAAAACCCTATACACAGTCTTCAATGCTCCATGACCATCACTCATGTAACTAACGTCCCTGATTTCATCATATTCACACCACACACTTGGAATCTAGGATCAAGGACCATGTTCCATGCTCACCTTTTCTCCTGTCTAATTGACTGAACTACCCTTCTTCTAAATGTTTTGATATTTATTTTGTAATGTATAGTAAAAGTCTATCTTTTGTAATCGATTGTTTTGTTTACCAAGTCGAAACTCATTATATCTATTAAGTTACAAAGCTATAGTCCATTATTTGTAAATCGTGATTATTAGTACTCCGTATGTGTAATAAGAGTCGATACTCATTACACCGATTAAGCTTACATCAATAAAGGTACGAATATGAAGTCTAGTGGAGTAATATTTCTAATAAGAGTCGAAACTCATTACACCGGTTAAGCTAATAGGCTAAAATGTTGTACATGGATGTTTTATAAGAGTTGAAGCTCATTACACCCTTTAATAACGAATTTTTTGGTATATGTATGCAGGGTTCCATGCCGTAAGAAGGGAGGAATAAGGTTCACAATCAACGGATTCCGTTACTTCAACTTGGTACTAGTGAGCAACGTGGCAGGAGCAGGGGACATCACGAGGGTGATGGTCAAGGGATCAAGGACTGACTGGATGCCAATGAGCCGTAACTGGGGACAAAACTGGCAATCAAATGCTGTCTTGGTTGGTCAGGCACTCTCTTTCAGGGTCACAGGCAGTGACAGGAGAACTTCCACTTCATGGAATGTTGTTCCAGCTAACTGGCAATTTGGTCAAACTTTCAGTGGCAAAAACTTCAGGGTCTAGACCAAAAAAAAAAAAAAGAAACCAACTTTATTTCAAATATCGCGCCATATTTTAGGGTCCAAACTTTTACTAGTCTTCTTTTTAAAATTTCTTACAACCTTTATATATTGGCGCCAAGCTAATATTAGTAGTAATAGTAAGTGCATGAGTGCATGTTTCTAAGGTGCTTTTTTTGACCTTGGGGTTGGGGAAAGTGAAGAGAAGAATGAGAAAATGTTTCCTTTTTTTCAGACTTTTCTCAATCTAGGTTTTGAGGGAGGGGGATGAATTTGAATTTGGTCACTCTCTCTCTCTCTCTCTCTCTCTTTTTTTTTTTTTTCTTTTTTCAGGGTTTGGGTTTTGGAGGGAATTGAGTGTGAAGTGTAATTTCGGGGTATAGGAGGAAGTAGGGGCTGCAGCGGCTGCAGAAATGTGTAGCCCGCAGCCTAATGATCTTTCGAAGTATGGTCATATAGTATATGATACTATGGTATAGTAGGAGGCAAGATCAAGTGTAAGCGTAGTGAAATCGCTATTGTAACTCTTTTCTGGTTAATTTAGAGAACTTATGTTTCCTTCAACTTTACCATTCTCATCTACTATGCGGTCTACATTGATTCTAGCTTGTTTCTAATTTATATCATGTCTCTGAAGTCGTACTACATTGGTTATAATTGTTCGATCGAATATTTGGATGGCATCAGCTGATCTAGGTTCAAAAAGACTCGCAATATTCATGAAGAACTTAGGTACAGCCTCACTAAGATTAGCTTGCTGCAAATTTACAGGCCTGATAGAACTTCATATTGGTATCCAGCATTGACACATTTTGTCAAATTTTACAGGCTTGATAGAACTTCATATTGGTATCCAGCATTGAGACACAATTTGTCAAAAAGGACAACAATTTGATTGACATTGAAGCCCAATCAACAAACAAATAATGCTTCAACAAGGGAAACTTTGCCATCACATTCACATAGAGATTGATCATGTTAGTGAACTTGGCTTTTAACTCATTATAGGCTTCTAGACTGAGTACTAGAAACAAGACTACTACAAGCAATATTGCAAACTAGACCTATTTTCGCAACCAATACCGGAACATTTGTATGGAAGTAAAGGTTGGACTTTGTGTAAATTTGAAGGAACAGATTAATGATCTGATTGGCGAAACAAGTATTTTGGTATATTTGGCAGACGGGAGTATCTAATCTTCCTAAGTAATGTCATGTCACCGTAAAAGAAGCACATGGAAGGTGGGGTTCAAAGCATAATTTGTCACCGATGATGAGTTTCATTGATTTGTAAGCTGGCTTCCATAATCATGTTTTCAGGAAGCTAATGATCTTTGGATCCTCATACTAGAGGTAAACTCTTAACGTTGAATGCTCTTTATCCATTTTCACTTTCTACTGTGTCCATGCCGATAAATTACCTTAGTTTGAGCTAGTATTATCACAAATGTGAAAAGTTTTCAAGGCCTTTGTCTAGCATCCCGTCTGGCTAGATGGACTACGCTATACAGCTTTTGTACCTGATTGTCTCCACTTTAAACAGGAAAGTTCTTAAAATTGATAGATGCAAAACATGAACAAAGGCCACATTCACCAAATTTGTCTAATGAGGGTTTTAGTGTAAAAACTAAAAACTACTTTTCTATGTATGCTTAACTGTGTTGCTGAATACTCTTTTGATTATGTGTAGTGTAGTGTCTAAGCATTACTGAAAATAGACCAAACAGGTGAAGAAGCAAAGAGAAGCATAGCATTTAAGCTACTACAGCCTTATATGAGATCACAATTCTATCAAGGACCTGTGTGGTTGAGTTTAATTACACGGCAGCAGTTTTCTATGCTAGTAATGTGATTTAACACACAATTGATACTCAAAACAGCAGAGACCATTGGACCAACACTTCGAGTGCAAATTTGAAGATTAAAATACCTAAACATTGTAGCAGCAAAGGTTCAGCATAAGAAAAGGGACAAAACCATGAAGTTCAACGAGTATTTGACATTACAGGGTCTTGATTAGTCAAAGTAGATCCTGAGATACCAAAACTACATATTAACTGTCCCTAAATAATCATCAAAAGCTCAATAAGTTTCTTTTCTTCTTGCACCTCCGTCGGTTTAATACTTTGATCAGAACTCTGCTTCTGCATTTATGTTGCCTTCCTCCCTTCATTAAAGTTCTACAGCTAAGTGCTGGTAACAACCACTACGATTATATTGTTTCAGTTCACTCATCACAGTAGTAACAGCCGATTTTTGTTGACTATAATCCACGAAAAAACCGCGTTTCGGCCCCGAAATGGAATCGAACGAAGATTGGCGGAAGGTATCTAGGACACGTATAGTGAATAATGGAACAATGAAATTGGCAAAAAGTAGCCTAGGCATAGCCCAAACCATCCGTTTTGTCCATTATACACATTCTCGAATCGAGCGATAAACACACCGTAAATCTATCAAGAAGGAGGAATGACATTGCCATATGCTACAATTATGCTCCTCCATACCCTAGGAGCATGCTCGGTCATTTTCGGAACATTTTCCGTAAAACCTAAAATCGACGGGAAAAAGCCGGTTTTTGTGAACTATAATCCACGAAAAAACCTCGGTTCCGCCCCGAAATTGAATCGTACGAAAATCGGCGGGAGGCATTCTAAAAGCATATAATGAAGTATGCAACAATAAATTTGGAAAAAAGTAGCCTAGGCATAACCCAAACCATCCGTTTTGTCCATTATACACATTATCGAATCGAGCGATAAACACACCGTAAAAAAATCAAGAAGAAGGAATGACATTGCCATATGCTACAATTATGCTCCTCGATACCCTAGGAGCATGCTCGGTCATTTTCTGAACATTTTCAGTAAAACCTAAAATCGATAGGAAAAAGCCGGTTTTTGTGGACTATAATCCACGAAAAAACCTCGGTTCCGCCCCGAAATAGAATCGAACGAAAATCGGCGGGAGGCATCCTAAACACACATAATGTAGTATGCAACAATAAATTTGGCAAAAAGTAGCCTAGGCATAACCCAAACCATCCGTTTTGTCCATCATACACATTCTCGAATCGAGCGATAAACACACAGTAAATCTATCAAGAAGAAGGAATGAAATTGCCATATGCTACAATTATGCTCCTCCATACTCTAGGAGCATGCTCAGTCATTTTCGGAACATTTTTCGTATAACCTAAAATCGACAGAAAAAGCTGGTTTTTGTGGACTATAATCCACGAAAATACCGCGTTTCGACCCCAAAATGGAATCAGACGAAAATTGGCGGAAGGTATCCTTGACACATACAGTGAATAATGGAACAATGAAATTGACAAAAAGTAGCCTAGGCATAGTCCAAACCATTCATTTTGACCATTATACACATTCTAGAATCGAGCGATAAACACATCGTAAATCTATCAAGAAGGAGGAATGACATTGCCATATGCTACAATTATGCTCCTCCATACCCTAGGAGCATGCTTGGTCATTTTCGGAACATTTCCGAAAACCTAAAATCGACAGAAAAAGCCGGTTTTGTGGACTATAATCCACGAAAAAACCTCGGTTCATCCCGAAATAGAATCAGACGAAAATCGGTGGGAGACATCTGAAACACATATAATAAAGTATGCAACATAAAATTGGCGGAAGGTATCCTGGACACGTATATTGAATAATGGAACAATTAAATTTTCAAAAAGTAGCCTAGGCATAGGCCAAACCTTCGGTTTTGTCCATTTTACACATTCTCGAATCGAGCGATAACCACACAGTAAATCTATCAAGAAGGAGGAATGACATTGCCATATGCTACAATTATGATCCTCTATGACCTAGGAGCATGCTCGGTCATTTTCGAAACAATTTTTGAAAAACCTAAAATCGACAAAAAAACAGGTTTTTGTGGACTATAATCCACGAAACAACCGCGTTTCGGCCCAAAAATGGAATCGGAAGAAATTTGGCTGAAGGGATCCTGGACACGTATAGTGAATAATGGAACAAAGAGATTGGCAAAAAGTAGCTTAGGCATAGCCCAAACCATCCGTTTTGTCCATTATACACATTCTCGAATCGAGCGATAAACACACCGTAAAACTATGAAGAAGGAGGAATGACATTGCCATATGGTACAATTATGCTCCTTTACACCCTAGGAGTATATGCGGTCAATTTTGGAACATTTTCCGTAAAACCTAAAATCGACAGAAAAAGCCGGTTTTTGTGGACTATAATCAACGAAAAAACCGCGTTTCGGCCCCGAAACGGATTTAGACGAAAAGTGGAGGAAGGTATCCTTGACACGTATAGTCAATAATGGAACAATGCAATTGGCAAAAAGTAGCTTAGGCATAGGCCAAACCATCGATTTTGTCCATTTTACACATTCTCGAATCGAGCGATAAACACACCGTAAATCTATCAAGAAGAAGGAATGACATTGCCATATGCTACAATTATGCTCCTCCATACCCTAGGAGCATGCTCCGTCATTTTCGGAACATTTTCCGTAAAACCTAAAATCGACAGAAAAAGCCGATTTTTGTGGACTATAATCCACGAAAAAACCACGTTTCGGCCCCAAAATGGAATCGGACGAAAATTTGGGGAAGGTGTCCTGGACACGTACGTATAGAGAGTAATGGAACAATGAAATTGGCAAAAATAGCCTAGTCATAGCCCAAACCATCCGTTTTGTCCATTATACACATTCTCGAATAGAGCGATAAACACACCGTAAATCTATCAAGAAGGAGGATTGACATTGCCATATTCTACAATTATGCTCCTCTATGACCTAGGAGCATGCTCGGTCATTTTAGGAACATTTTTTGAAAAACCTAAAATCGACAGAAAAAGCCAGTTTTTGTGGACTATAATCCACGAAAAAACCGCGTTTCGGCCCCAAAATGGAATCGAACGAAAACTGGTGGAAGGTATCCTGGACACGTATAGTGAATAGTGGAACAATGAAATTGGCAAAAAGTAGCCTAGGCATAGCCCAAACCATCCGTTTTGTCCATTATACACATTCTCGAATTGAGTGATAAACACACCGTAAATCTATGAAGAAGGAGGAATGACATTGCAATATGCTACAATTATGCTCCTTTATACCCTAGGAGCATGCTCGGTCAATTTCGGAACATTTTCCGTAAAACCTAAAATCCACAGAAAAAGCCGGTTTTTGTGGACTATAATCAACGAAAAAACTACGTTTCGGCCCCGAATTGTAATCGGAAAAAAATTGGCAGAAGGTATCCTGGACACGTATAGTGAATAATGGAACAATGAAATTGGCAAAAAGTAGCCTAGGCATAGGCCAAACCATCGGTTTTGTCCATTTTACACATTCTCGAATCGAGCGATAAACACACCGTATATCTATCAAGAAGGAGGAATGACATTGCCATATGCTACAATTATGCTCCTCCATACCCCAGGAGCATGCTCGGTCATTTTCGGAACATTATTCGTAAAACCTAAAATCGACAAAAAAGCTTGTTTTTGTGGACTATAATCCACGAAAAAACTGCGTTTCGGCCCCAAAATGGAATCGGATGAAAATTGGCGGAAGGTATCCTGGACACGCTTATTGAATAATGGAACAATTAAATTTTCAAAAAGTTGCCTAGGCATAGGCCAAACCTTCGTTTTTGTCCATTTTACACATTCTCGAATCGAGCGATAAACACACCGTAAATTTATCAAGAAGGAGGAATGACATTGCCATATGCTACAATTATGCTCCTCTATACCCTAAGAGCATGCTCGGTCATTTTCTGAAAAACCTAAAATCGACAGAAAAAGCCGGTTTTGTAGACTATAATTCATGAAAAAACCTCGTTTCGGCCCGAAATAGAATCGGACGAAAATCGGCAGGAGGCATCCTAAACACATATAATGTAGTATGCAACAATAAATTTG
>CAAKMY010039693.1:0-15824 GCA_901111285.1 Corrigiola litoralis
ATTTAATCAAACAAAAATTAAAACCACACAACCCGGGCAACGCCGGGCACCCATACTAGTATGATATATTCTTAACACAATTTATATTTTTGTAAACATATGATTGTTCGTAGAATTATGGTAAAAATACTTCACAAATTTTGTTAAATATTGTACAAGTACATAAATGAAGGTTATAAACAAAAACTATTATTAACACGCTTTTTTCTACAATTCTGATGATTTTTTATTTTGCTTTAATACATTTTAGTGATTAAAGATTCATAAATTAGACGGGCTTAAAGTCGTTTCCATAGGGCAAATGGACACTTTGTTATTGTGTTAACAAAAAGTGACCACCTTAAGTCCAATACTGACCAATTTAATTCCAATAATGACTGTCTAATTTTAACTAAAATTATACCATATTTCTAGAAAATTTGTGTTAATGATCATAACTCAACCTTGAAATGTCACGATGACATATATATAGGAATATGAGCAGACATACACAGCAGTAAAGCTGGTGGCTTTCACCAGTGAGTGTTCAACCATCAACCACAGCAAATGATACGTGATATCAGCGCAAATTAGTGGTTCCAACGTCGAGAAGGGAAACTCAGGGCAGGAGAGCAAAGTGAAGTTGATATAAGTGCAACTTAGTGGTTCCCACGTCGACAAGGGAAACTCAGGGCAGGAGACCAAAGTGAAGTGGCATGGGTTTTTAGTTGGACTTGCCTGTTGAGGTAACTCGAAATAGTCATATATCTTTGTGCCAAATTACATTTGAAAGTCTAAACTTAACAAATATACACCAAAAATGCTTATAAGAAAATGTACACCAGTTACATGCGCCCACTTGTTTTTCGACAAGGAAGAGAACCTATAATAGAAATATAGGGAAATGTTACAACAGTTTGCATTTACATTTACAGGAAGGTAGGGCGGCCAATTTCAACCCCAAAACATATATTAACATCATAAATGTACAAAACTTGGGTGTCTTGGAAAAGTTTCCAAGCCACCCCACAAGGAAAATAACCTACTTTCTCCCATTATTCTCTGTTTCACCCTACTCTATTGTTATTTCAAGTATACTTGTGAGTCTTGGCTTTCTATACGTTCTAAGCAGCAAGGAAGAGCAAACAACACTAATAGAAGAGAGAGCCATGCAAGCACCAGCTACCCAAGGTGGCAATCTTAGCTTTATCCAAGGATAGAAAACACCGGCTGCGACTGGTATGGCAATTACATTGTATGCCATGGCAAAGACGTAGTTCATTCGGATACGGAAGAACGTTTTTCTGGAAAGATCGATAGCTGTTATTACATCTTCTAAATTATTTCTCATCAGCACATAATCAGCAGCCTCGATGGCCACATCTGTTCCTGCGCCTATAGCCATACCAACATCTGCAGCAGCAAGGGCAGGGGAATCATTAATTCCATCACCCACCATTGCCACCACACTGCCATCCTTTTGAAAGGAACGAATCACTTCTGCCTTTCCAGCTGGCATCACTTCAGCCCTCACATCATGTATACCAACCTGTGCCAGATAACCGACTTAGTTCATATTGCTTTACTTATTACTGGAGTTACAGCAGTAGACGTTTCGAAAGGAATTGCATTAGCAGAATTAATAGCAACGCCATATAGATTTGGTTTAGCATTTCACAAAAAGAAAGAGAGGCGGGAAATACTTCATCCCCCCACCCCCACCCCCCAATTCCTCAAATAAAAAAAAAAGAAATAAAATATTTGAACGAAGTCATTTTTGTTCTCCCATTTCTATAGAGATGTGCAAGAATCTAATTTCCAAGACATAGCAGGCCAATTTTTTTGGAAGAGTAGAGGAAACAAAGGTATGAAAAGAGCAGTAATTACCTCCTTGGCAACAGCTTGAGCAGTTCGCCAGTTATCTCCAGTGACCATAACAGGTCTGATGCCCAACTTACCAAGCCCCTCGACCACAACAGCGGCTTCTCTCTTCAAAGGATCAGCTATCCCTAACAGTCCAATTAAAACACCATCATAAGCGACTAGTACTCCTGTCTGTGCACTCTCTTCTAGCTCTACCACAACATTTTCAACATGAGGTGGTATCGTCACCCCACTTTCATTGAGCAACTTCCGGTTTCCAATCTGTCAGTTAAGATTGGGAATTAAGCAATCAATCAAGATAATACCAAGCACGGTATTTTGCTTGCATAATTTCGAAAAAGTGAAAGAAACACATACCATAGATGGGAGCTATTTATTTTAACAGGGGAAAAAAGATATAGACGTGGAACTTACCAGAGTGTGCTTTCCACCTATAGCACATTGAACTCCTCTACCAGGCACAGCTAAGAAATCTGCTACATCCAAAAGCCATTCAGCATATCTGGAATTTTTGTCATCATTTTGTGACTCCTTGGTATCAGAAGGGTCAAAGAAATGAAAATGTCGGGCATATTCAACCACTGCTTTTGCCAAAGGATGTTCACTACTTGCCTGTGAAAAGGTAACCATATAACATCAGCCCAACACTTTCATAAATTATCATACACTTCATAAATCACCTTAATGTGATGCAATCATTTTAGATTATCTACTGCATGACTCAGTGCCAAACCACATCGGCCAGTATTTTAGTATATGTTTGGCCTAGCTTTTGGAAGTGGTTTTCAACCCAAAAGCTATAAATTAGGCCAAACACACTTTTTCTAAAAACCCCAAAATAACACTTTTTGACCCCCAAAAACAGATGCTGCTTCTGTTTTTGTTTTTTCCCAAAAGTCATTCACTTCACTATAGGAATTAGTGCTAATGTGCCCTAAAATATGTCTTCATAATCTATTTTTCACAAAAATAAAACTTGATTCACAATTTACCTTTCTTCACTTCATGTATACTCCTATTATACATAACTTCAGAGCTTTAAGTTTTGTCTTCCACATACATAGCTATTAGATAGACTCTACACTTCAGCAACTTTAGCTCCTCCCATAACCAATACATTAACTCCTCGATTGTTAGCAAGGGTAATTATTATATCTAATAAAGCTAGGATAATATGGAATTATAGCAGTGTTTCGTATTTTCAAAGTCAACAAGCTTTTCAGATACTGGCAGCATTTTCATGGGCGCATCCATATTAGAAAGTACCGAAAAAAACAAGCTCATGACCTAACACAACTGCCTCCACCCCTACCCCCACCACCAAAACTCCCTCAAAAAAGAGAACGGAAAAAAAAGTAAAAGATCTCAAAAAATTTTGGTCATTAGCAAGGAGTAACTCACCTCAGCAGAAGCCACCAATGTAAGAAAATCTCCCCGGTCCATGCCAGTGAAAACTTTAACAGTTGTGACCGTGGCTTTTCCCTGGGTAAGTGTCCCTGTCTTGTCAAAAATAACATACTTGACCTTTTGAGCCCTTTCCAAAGCATCGCCACCTTTTATAAGGACTCCATTTTTCGCACCAACCCCAGTTGCAACCATGACAGCTGTAGGTGTAGCTAAGCCCAGAGCACAAGGGCAGGCAATTACCACAACTGATATCGCAAACATCAGGGCAAACACAAAATAATTACCATCTTCTGACAACCAGCTTTCCGGATAAGCACCTGTCATTCCACCAATGTACCTGGAATCATCAACACACAGAAATAATACTCAGTATTGTTTTATACAATAAGTGCATTGCGATAAATTCTTTAAGGGGGTGTTTGGTTCACACTTTTTCAGGATCATGAAATAGAACTAGTCATTGATTCCGTTTCTTAAAGTTTGGTTCAAACATTATTGATTCCATTCCATTACTTCAGGCTAATGGATTCCTCCCCTTTGTTACCCTCCCTCGCCCCTCAAGTAACAAAAACCATTCCCTCCTCTTTCATTATCTCTCTCCTCCTCTACCTACCCTCCAACACCTCCTAACCACCGCCACCACCACCAGCCGCGGCCACCAGTTGCCACAGACAGCCCGCCCTTTCTCTTCCTTTTCTTTCTCCTCCCTCCTTTGATTTCTCTTATCACCAGCCCCCACCCCGCCCTACCAACTCCACCCCCTTCCTCGCTGCTACCCGCCATTCCCACCCCTGACCCGCCGCCTCCCTGACACAACATCCTCCTTTTTAATTTCGAAAATAAGGAAATTGTTGTTCTGTTTTTTCTTGTTCATGTAGCAACTAGTGGGTACCGTCCTCGTCGGCGATGGTTGTTGACTGGTTCGTGAAGGTTGCTGTCCACAGAGGTGGCGTAAGGAGAGAGATAAGGTGGTGGGAGGTGACAGTTAGGGAAGAGGTGGGTTCACTGCATTAAAAGGATAATAAGAGTGTTTTACCCTTAGTGAGATTTTTATTCCATTCATGAATTGAACCAAGCAATTTTTAAAATAACTTCTTGTTTCCATTTCACCCCTCTTACTCAACCATTCCCTTTCCATTCCATAAGTTGAACCAAACAACCCCTAAATTGTATCATCATGAACCTAATGTACAAAGGGCCGAGAATCAGTATTTACGAACCAGCCCAACAGAGTCAATAATGCCATAACGACCACGGTAGGAACAAATATGCTCGCAACCTGTGACACATAACAAATTAGCTCTTGTAATTTGCAGAAAATAACGAGAGTACCAGAAATTACCAATTTTTATCCCAACAAAAAATCTAACTACCCAGGTCAAGCACTAGAAAGGCACATACTTCCCCAATAGCAGAAAAGTAGTTGAATAAAAATAAAACTAAAGCCACAAAAGAGACAATCATATATGTAAAAGCAGAAAGTATTTGCAATCCACAGCATTCAACAATATTTCTAGAAAAACTTCAAAATAAGAACTCAATTGGTCATTACGTGTACACATTTCAACTTATACTTACATATTAATCCTACATATAATCCTCCAGAATGATATAGAACCAAATAATCCTCTTGAAAGATATAGAACTGGTAAAGAATCAAAGGCCTCTAAGCTTAAAGGATATGAAATATTTATGTTCAAGCTTTCAGAAATCTTATTTCATTACAAATTTAGTAGTCTGCAAAGTCCAAACCATTTTAGATTCTTGTACCACAATACATTAGATTTTAGAGTAATTGAAACGCAGTCCTTCCGTTCTTATGGAGTTAGATATTTCACCTTTTTTTTTTTTTTTTGAAAGAGAGTTAGATATTTCACCTAGTAAAAGGGTATTGCTGTAAGTATAAGCTATATAGGACCAAAGGACTAGAGAAGCCGAGAATTTCTGGTCTACATCACAATGCCATCCAATAAAAAGTTACGGCCCCAGATAAGGGGCTAACATGACTTCCTTCATGGGTGAAGATTGTACGTACATAGATAGGGAAGAGTTGTTTGTCGAATTGTGACGACAGTGGAATATGTCTAACAATCTATAATAGGTGACGTACATATTGTAGAATGACAGTGAAAATCACAGATAGCACGAAGTGATATTATCAATAAGACACTTACAAAGTCAGCAAATTTCTGTATTGGTGCTTTAGACATCTGTGCAGTCTCAACCAAATTTATTATCTGGCTCAACACTGTGTCAGATCCAACTTTCGTTGCCTGAACATGAAGAACCCCATGCAAATTCATAGTTCCTCCTATCACAGGCAAGTTGACCTCCTTTGAGACGGGAACAGATTCACCAGTTACCATACTCTCATTGACATAACTTGATCCCCACAACACCAAGCCGTCTGCAGGAACCTTGGTACCAGGGAGAACTTTCAACAGGTCACCAGGTTGAATCAATAAAGCATCGATTTCTCGTTCTCCAACGCACTTTCCACCTTACCAATAAAAGCAAACCAACACAAGAATGTGAGATAATTTTATCAACAATATCAACCTGGACATTATCCATACCAGATACTTTGCTTTGACTATGAATTTGAGCATCAGAAAATATTCTTTTGTTTCTTTAGCAACCCCTGCTAGAAGATTGCAGTTTTCTATATACAAAGGATCACAATGGGTGGTGTCTGCTAAAACCAAATCACTCCTGCCACTGAGCTAAATGCTCTTAGGAAGTTCTTTGGATCATCCGAACTCGAGGACGATAAATTTTACCAGCTGAACCAATAAAAAAAGATGGCAATTTTGTACCATTGTCTCTGATGAGCAGCAAGGCTGTAGCAGGTGCAAGCTCCACCAGCTTCTTAATAGCATCTGATGTTTTCCCCTTTGCCAGGGACTCCAAATACTTACCCAACAGAACAAATGTTATCAGCATGGCACTCGTTTCAAAATATGTTGGAGACCAGAAACCACTTATGGCACCATAAAGAAGAGCACAGACAGAATAGAAATAGGACGCTGAAGTTCCCAATGCAACTAAGACATCCATGTTCGTCGCACCACGCCGTAGTGCTTTACCAGCTGCCACATAGAAACGCTTGCCAACCCCAAACTGAATGAGACTCACCAAAGCCCACTTCAGCCAATCTCTCATTAGGAAAGGTCCACATCGCCACAAAAGAAAAGGATATAACACAGGTACATGTGGGCAAATACGTATAAGAAATACAGGAACCTGTAGGTTTAATAAAATTAAAATTAGATGTATATTTTGCTGAGCTCTAAATAAACCACAGATGTCATTAAGATCTCTTGCCGCATCAAAAAGAGAAATCCACCCTTCATTTTCTTTTCAAGTTGCTATAAAAGATGAATGCTTAAAGTAGACATTGAAAAATGACAAAAGAAATAAAAACAGACAAACAGTAGCAAAGAGCCAAAAGATTCCACTTGGATGTCACTGGTTGTGCATTTACACACTTAGATCAAGACATACATCTGTGTACCTCATTACACTGCTATCTCGCCCTAATTAGATGGAGCAAACAACTATCAAGATAGAAACAGTAAAAGTATTCCTGGTCTATCTAAGGCTTCATGATGGCTCAATCCCCTCATCACTGACGCTATCAAAACCTGAACTGCCAAACACTATCTTACAACAATAGGTGCAAACCTAGCATTTCAAACACCCTGAAGTGCACAAAAGAAGGAGCTAAGGATATGGTAGAAGTTGACCTTACTCTCACATGCCACACTCAACTAAGCATCATTTCACCTACAACACTTAACTACGCAACCTCTTACTGGCCATACCCATGCATAAACTTCAAGCACATAATTTCAAATTTCTTCTTGCATCCGCAAGTGCCTAATTGGTAGAGAATTCTTTTTTCTCAACAACCAATTGGGACATTGTAATACAATTTATTAATAAGACATCATAGCTTACTTTTAAAAAGCGTGCCTCAGGCGTTCTGAGACGTGAGGCGGCGTATGGCGTTGAGTAAAACGCCTCAGTGAGGCGAGGCATTTTACGTGAGGCGAGCTCAAGGCGTGCGAGGCGGTCGCCTAAAGGTTTGGCGTGTGAGGCGAACACCTGGTCGCATCAGGAACTCAAGGCGCTTTAACGGTCGGTTTCTGTTTTTTTTTTTTTTTTTTCGAAGTCACGACTTTTTTAAAAGGTCATGTGAGACCTTGTACTTCTTATTTTCCTAATTTTTTTTTGTAAAAACAATTCAAACTCTATCTCTCACTTCACTTCACCACTGTTCTTCAGCATACATACACGTTTTTTTGTCTCCTTCTGTTACTTTGTTGCATCTGGCCAGCTACTGTTTAGTCTTGTGAACTTGGACTTGTTTTGAGTATTTTTAATGATGATCGAAGTTATTTTGGGACCTATTGTGGCTTGGATTATAATTTAAGATTTATCTTCTAAAATGATGAATTTATAATTTTCAACTACAGAATATTATGTAAAATTAGATTAGAAGTTTGTTTGCGAAAAACAGTCATCTCGCGTGTTTGAGGAGCTCGCCTCCGCCTCACGCCTTGTTTTCCGGAGACGAAAACGCCTTGAACCGCCTGACGCCTTTTAAAACTAAGCATCATAGAGGTGTCAACCATTACGAGAACGGTAACAAAAACTCATGCTCAGCCTATTATCTAACAAAGTAAATCTATTTATTAAAAACTAAAGCCTCTTGCCTTAACCAACAAGGCTAGGGAAATATCCTGAGACCTCCAACAAGGCTCCCACCTACAGGTATGGATATGTTGGTGCGCACAAACTCACCTGATCATATGCAGAGACACTCTTGCCTTACCCAATACCCATACAATTGACTAAAGGCTGTTTTGGCGTGCCAATTGATTGATAGGTAACAACTCGAAACCAGAATGATTTGCCTTGTGTGATCGCTTTTCAACCTTGATCTTAGCATTTACATGTAGGTGCAGATGCTTAGTGGTTCTTTCAGGACTGCTTACGCGGGCTTCCTTAAGGAGTTTGGTTCCCCTAACCCTACGCAAGTGCAGGGCAAGGGGGGTCGGCAGCACGAAGCCTTACCTATGTAGTAACTATTATAGAGAGTACGACGAAGTGTGTTAACCATTTGTTGTTCCCTTACAATGGAAATGCAGCGGGTTTTATAAGCAAAAAGCAACTCAATGACACACTACTTCACTTAAAATAAGAAGTGAAAAGATACTAGAATGAGACATGGATCAATCTACCGTAATACAAATTTGAAGTATCACCCATCATAGACCCCCATTTGACTTGTTGAAAATAAAAAACAGCGGCAAGAATGCACACCACCACCAAATTACCACCACTACCCAATATATACTAAGGTAAGTTTTCTGCAATAAAAAGGGCAAATCCTAGTAGAATAGAGGTCAAGGTTAAATAAACATGTGGAAAACATAAACCCCACCCCACTCTTCATCAAAAGAAAAAGAGGAACCAAAAAAACAGGAGTACTTACACTAAGACAAAGACTGGATGTAAAAAGGTGAAGCATCTTTGCAGATTCTTCCAAATCCTTGGAAGTCATTCTCGTCAGTGGATTTTTCACACGAAACTTAAATCGGCCACCACTTGCCTCTTCCATGCCATCAACCAAGGAACGAGCGCCAATGACTTCAGAATCATAGCAAACTTCAAGCTCTCTTGATGTCCTTTCGAAACGAAACTGACGTACCCCTTTTATGTGGGAAAGCAAACCTTCCAAAGACTGTACGTCCATCTCACCACAAATTCCCGCAACCTCAAGAATGATTTTACCCTGCTCACTACTCTGTACAAGGGAGCCTTCAAAGCCAGCATCTTCAATGGCCTTAACTACATCATCCTTGCTGATGACAGAGGGATCATATTCGACTTCTCCTAATGAAGTAGTCAGAGAAACCACAGCTCTGATAACCCCTGGAAGCTCCTTCAACACACCTTCAACAGAGTTCACACAAGCTGCACAAGTCATGCCCCCTATATTGAACTGCCCCAACAAAGTTTTATTTACATTGGTCTGTGAAGATTTTGGCTCAGGAAGAATTTCCGCGTCAAATCCTGCATCTTCTATAACATTTTTAATATCGTCATCCTGCAAAAAGATGAAATGACAACAGTTCAATTTTGAACTATGTGAAGGTAGAGATCATAATGTTAATATTGCTGCAAAAAAAATTAAAAATCCTTTCAAAGCAAGATGTTCCTAACAAAAAAAGCAAGAATTTGATGATCCAAACAACCAAAAATAAAATTCTAAAAAGTAGACGAACCGTGACTAAATCAGGGTCAAAGACGACGTCAGCTCTGTTCTGCAACAAAGCGACGGAAGCATTGACCACACCGTTGACCGAAAGAAGAGCAGATTCAACCGAATTAGAGCAGGCTGAACACGTCATCCCCCCGACACTCACTTGTATCCTCCTCGTCTTCTCCGCGACGACGCCGGATTCTAGATGATTATCATCCAGCAGCCGTACATCCTCCATGTCACCGCCCTCCGCCACGTCACCGGCAAGCGTTAGCTGCACGTCCTTAACGCTCGGCGCCATGGTGGGTGGGCCCCAGCGATGACTAGGAGAGAGAATTTACGAGGGAGAGGCGGGAGAAATGATTATTTCTATTGGGAGGAAAATATGTTTTTATTTTTCGGAAATGGGGAGGGGAAAGGGGGGATATAAGGGCGGAAAGTAGGTGATGGGCAGGTGGAAATGTGACTAGAGTGTCCAATATTATTTGCTCATGTGGTAATGGAAAGTGTATAGTATGATGTTGTATGAAATGTGACTAGGAGTAGGAGGAGTATTATTATTTGTACTTTATAGTATATGGTAGAATGATTGTACTACCACTTATGGGGTTTGTACTGCAAAAATCTTTGGTGTGTTTTGGTAGGTAGGGCCATATGTTTATGATAGATTGGGATTTTTGGTGCTCCTACTAAAGTTTTTAAAACCGGGGTGTTGCTGGGGTTTCAAGGGTTGCAGTTGGGTTAGGCGCAACTGAAACATATGGAATGGGGACTGCAGATAAAAAGTACTAACCCAACTGAAACATATGGAATTGGAACTGCAGATAAAAAGTACTGTGGTGATTTATGGTTTACTTGTATTAGTAATCTAAGTTTGAATATTAAGCAGCAGGTTTGGTTTGGAAGGGGTTGAAGAAGGTTGAATTGGTGGGCTGTGTGTTGTGCAGTTCTACGGTCAATGCATATTTTGGTCAATTTTGTGGGGTAGTTTGTTGATATTAAAGGAAATCTAGAAGACTTGTGAAGGAACTGTAATTTAAGAGCATTTATTAATGAGCTATTTGGTGATCATAAAACTCATAAGCTAATTGTTAGTTTGACCAGACACGAGAAATGATTTGTCAATAGGAGCGATTAGAGAATATTGTCAATTGCACACTATAAGACAAAAAAACACCAAAACTATATGTATTTTATACACAAAATACATACCAATACATGTAGTATATCTACCTAAAAACCTAATACATACAAGCCTCATAGTCAAACCCTTGACAACTCAACCACCCCCACGGCCCACCTTCCGATCACCTTCGAGCAACCAACACCTTCTCATCAACACCAAAACACAAACACCCAAACGGCTATGAGCGAGGTATCCTCGGTTCGCCATCGGAACACCCATTCCCATCGTAGCCTTAAGAATGACTCATTTTCAAAGGGGTTTAACCAATCCCCAATTTAGACACTTAGGTGTTAGGATTGTCTTTTGGGTCAGGATCGACGTCGAAGCCAACGCCATAAGCTCGGAGTTAGGGTTTAGGGTTTCAATATTGGCGGCGATATTGAAACCCTAAACCGTAACTTTGGATGGAGAAGGGGTGCCGGAGACGAAGGATGTGAGGGTCGGCGGGGAAGATCTCAACTTTGGTGGCCGGAGATGGATGGAGGTGGGATTTTGCATTTTTGCGTTGTAGATCGTGCCAGTTTGCGGTGGTCGGTGCTATGTATGTCGCAGGAGTTCGTTGTGTGACCGAAGAGAATGGAGGTGGGATTTGGTGGCCAGAGTAAGTGGCTTAAGAGGACAGAGGTGGGATTTGGTGGTCGATGTTGGTGGCCGAAGGTTGTGGAGGAGGGATTTCGTAGTCGGAGTTGGTGGCCGAAGGTTGTGGATGGAGTTGTAGGCCAATGGTTGTGGTCAGAGTTTGTGGCTGAAGGTTGTGGCTGGAGTTGGTGGCCAGAGTGGCGGGCTGGTGGAAGGGAAGAGAATGGAGGTAGGAGATGGGTTGTCACGAGGAGAAGGAGGGAGTTTGGAAATGTATTGGCTTGGTATAATACTTGGCTTATTTTTTGTCTTTTAGTGCGACTGGCCAATAGCTCCTATTAGCCAATCACCCCTCGACCAGACACCAGGGTTCATTTATTTGTTGATGATAAATAGCTAAAAGGATGTATCTTATTATCATTATACTAATTGAGCACCATGTAAAAAAATTTCCCCTATTCTTTAGAACTTTCCCCCAAAACCTCTCTTCATAAAATATTTCTTACTAGATCTCGTCGTGTAGCAAATGTCACATCATCGTCCTATTAGGATCCACCTATAATGACATGTGGTACATCACCCTAGAGCAAAGGATAACCTTTTTCGGGCTTAGACAAGCCTAACAAAGGCTACAAATTAGCCCAATAAGGGAAGATTTATCACCTTACTAATGACATCATTATGGTAGCAAAATGACCTAAACAAACGCACTACTATAAATATCTACCTCAAAATCAGTGTAAATGTAATCACAAATCCCAACTTTTCTCATTATTTTAGACTATAATCACTTGTCTTATCTCCTCAATTTACTCCAAATACATCTGCTTACTTAAGCATCAGAGAGGGAAACTCGCTAGTACAAAATGCTAAATAGGTGGCGGTTAAAAAGAGCAACAAGAGGCGGTTCCTAACCACCTAGCTCCGCGGATCACCTAAAGTATTGTTACTTAAATCGCCATCTAAAGTTTGACCAGCTTCCTGAAGGAGACTTTAACTGCCTCCTAAAGTGAGTCGACTTAAGGAGGCGGTTCACTTATGCCTCCTAAAATATGTTTTAATTGGCTCCTCAATTCTACTACTATTGGAGGCGCTTGTACAATTGAACCACCTCCTGCCAAAAATTCTGCAGCGTTTCCTCTGTAAATTGGACGTCTCACAATTTTAATGATGTCAAAAACCTGCATAATATATAGAATCTCGACCCCAAATTGCATCATTAAAGCCAAGAATTTTCCCAACCATCCAACAACATATATATATATATATCAATCAAGAATAAAACATTCACTTTCAAACCATCCGAACATCCAATACTCACTTACATAACTCAAATACCTGTTCAGATATAAATATTTGTTACCAAGAAAATATGAGTAATAGTTCTACAATGCTTTACAAAAGGTTAAAACTATTAGCTATCCATTCATAATCCATCATAAAAAAGCTAACTAGCTAACCTATATACAATTCTCCATATAATACTCTGACCAATTATCTTAAACTTGTTAAATATCCGCCAATGACAATGTTGGGTTGTTGATACACTACAAAAAGAAATGAAAACATATATTAACCTATAGCAAAATCTTGATGTCAGATAAATCAAAAATAAATCATGGCATTTTTGTATCATAGTATTTTCGTCAACTCGACTTTCTAAAAATGATACACGACTACGTCGAACATAAAAGTCATGACATAATACGTGCACTCATAGCCTCTGATTGTTGAGGGCACTATTTAACAAAAATATGAACCTTAGGTTTTCTCTGACTTTCTCTTCTTTCTCTATCCTCAAGATCTTGCGTGGGTTTTAGGGTTAGATCTAGGAGTTATGGCTTGGTAGAAAGGATATAAAAAGAAAACTAAGTATTTAGCTGCAGTGTCCACTAATGAAGTTACAGCTGAGGTAGTATCTACTGTCAGCTAAGATCAAGTGAAGTCGACGACTACTCCCACAAAACGAAGACTAAACTTGGACCCTCCTGAAACTACTTCTAAATACTATGGGTACTAGGACACTTTATAATGGAATGACCTTAAATTTTATTGCTCCGAGTGTGGTGGAAGGGAAGAATAGAGTGTAGTTGGACAAGGAGGATTATGAAGCTGAGAAGAATAAGTGGAAATCACCTCTCATACTTTTATGTGGTGGGTGAGCAACCTCTTATCTCTCATCAGAAAACGTTCTTTCAAGACCAGTGACAATTCTCAATGTTTTCAGAGATTTTTGGCATATGAAAATGGCTATTTTGTGGTTAGACTTGCTTCTGTGGTAGAGAGGGATAATATTATGGAGGAAGGCCCTTACTTCTATAATAGCACACTTTGTAATTCTTCGTAATTGGACTTCAAATCTTGATTTTGACAAGGAGGAAATATCTTTTATGCCATTGCGGGTAAAATTTCCTAATATTCTGACTGCTTACTAGTATGCTAACTCATAAAGTAGAATTGCTAATGCTATTGGGAAAACCTTATATGCATACCAACCAAATAAGAAGCAGTCCAGGGTTAGATATGCTCGAGTTATGATAGAGATGAATGTGACTCAAATGTTGCACGAATCCATAAAGATACAATTTCCAGATAGGGGAATTCATAAACAACATATTGTCTATATATGGAGACCAGTTTTTTTGCATTAAATGTATGGTTGTGGGACATGACTGTAATGGTAATTTGGGAGTGTTGTAGCCAAGGAAGAAGATGGTTTTTAGGTAGGAAACTAAGGGGTAAAATTAGACTAAACATTTACCTAAACCAGCCAAGGTGTAGCAAGCATGGTTTCCTAAAGTGACTCATGATGATGTAGTAGCTACTCCAAAGGAGGCAAGGAATGAACATGTTCCTACAAAATCCCCTAGGAAGGATAAACCTCAAAGTAAAGGGCATGTGGTACCTTTTCACCCTTGAGTAATAAAGGAGATATGGACAAATCTAATAAAACCACCAATACGAGAGCTATCAGTCATGTTGGTGAGGATGTTGAGAGATAAAAAGGGTTGCCATGATATATTCATGGAATGTGAGGGGTATCTGCAAACCCCATAAGCAGAAAGAAGCAAGACAAAGATTCCCCTTAAATAAGTGTAATATAGTAGCTCTTCTTGAAACAAAAGTTCAAATCACATGTATTAATAAAGATCCTAAACAGTTGTCACCAAGTAGTTGGGACTTTGTGAATAATTGTGACCCGGTTGTTAGAGGCAGAATTTGGCTATTATGGAACCCTAGAGTCTGTTTGGTGATTGTGAAGATTAAACATGAGCAATTCATTCACTTTAATGTGTTCATGGCTAGAGGCTTTGATGCTTACATTACATTTGTATATGGGTTCAATACCGTAGTTTAAAGGTTGAGTTTGTGATCAGAGCTGAAGGCTATTGGTTCTTGTGTGACTAAGCCTTGGTGATAACATAGGATTTCAATAGTTTATTATCTGGTGATGATAGATTTAATAGCAACCTTGTTACAATACAGACTTTTGAGAGTGGATGGACTTCTCTGAAATGTTTGTGATGAGAAAAATTGGGTGTAAGTTTTCTTGATGCAATAAGCAAGATGGTGGTAATAGGAAATATTCTAAGTTGGATTGGGTATTTGTTAATGCAGCATGGCATAATGCATATTCTAGCTCTGTAGTTGATGTGCAGGAATCTGGCATTTCATATCACAGTCCTTTGTATATCACAGCTCCAGATATGAGGGGTATGTGTTAAAGGCCATTCGATTTTTGAATCACTTGACAACTCATATCCAGTTTTTGCCTATTGTGGAATTTGTGTGGTCTCAGGGCTGTAGGGGGAAGCTACTTCAGTCAGTGATGACTAAGGTAAGAAGACTTTAAACAGAGCTTGAATCCCTTAATATTAAGGAATTGAAACTGCATATACTTCATCAGGATTGAAATCAAGTCATAGTGAGTGGTACTTATAGTAATGGTGTTTGCCATAAGATGCTTGTTGGAAGTATGAGACTTGTTCAGTGGAAAATCATATTAGCAGGGAATTTCGAAAAATCAAAGTATCAATTCATTCTCTGGCTATCTTTGTGGTAGAGAGCTCCTACAAAATAAAACAGAATTTGAAAATGAAATTTGTCAATTGCTCCATTGTGTGTTTTGTGTAATGAGGTGAATGAATTGAAATTGTTGCTCACTTGATGTTCAGTTATAGATATAGTAGTAATATATAGAGAGGATTATGAAATGGTACATAGTAGTTCATGGATGGGACGAGGAAGTTCTAATTGCTACCAAGATTTGTAAGAAATCTGGTCCTTCGGTTGCTATTTACATGAACATGTTAGCGCTGCTGCTGTTTACCATATTTGGGCTGAGAGTAATGCAATACTGTTCAGGTATGACTCTAGGAACACAAATGTGGTTCTGAAAAGCATAGTTTCTAGTTTGTTTGTAGGGATTTTCTCTAAAATGCCCCTGTGGTATAACAAAAAAGTCAGAATGCCCATGTGTTTTTTCAAAAAAACCAGAATGCCCCTGAGGTCGGTTTT